>JAMKCH010019085.1:0-38107 GCA_023653785.1 Ophioderma brevispina | reverse complement strand
CACACTTGCCAAACAGTGGACACTCTCCTATTGAATGAAAAACATTAAAAACCATCTTGTTTCTTCTATTGTTTCTTTGGCTTATATACTTTCTACCCCAGTTGTGGCAGTAGAATGTAGCACAATTGCTTGCAACACCACAAACCCAATTGAGTGTAATTACAAGCGCAAACAAACACGGCAATGCAAAACGCACATTTCGACTGCTGTGTTTAAGTCTCGATATTCTGCATTTGCCTCCTTCCTCCCCATGCCACACAATGCGGTGAAAACCAACTATAGTATTAAAAGAGGCCATTCCTTGTTGCCTGTAGAAGAGGGGCCCTTTGTCAACCCCCCACAAGAGGTATGTGACCTCTTTGACCAAAGCTCTGTGAAAGTCCTTCAATTATGACAACACTAATAAAGAACTTACATAGATCTTTATGCAGTTTCATCAACAGAGGGCACTATATAGAAAAAAAAAATGTACAGGATCAAACCCTTTTGTCACTCCTAAAGGTGCTCTCCCTAATCGTTAAGGCCCATTTTTGGCGTCGTCCGCTCCCAAACCTGAGATTTCACTACTATTACCACTCGCGATCTTTCACCCCATATGTCTTGTTAGATTATGTCTTGCTTGGATGGTAAGATAGATTTTAAGACTTTTTGGCAACTGAATAACAGTTGTATACAGCAGGATATGAGTCCATGTATACTACCAGTTGCTCACATTGAAGAACTGGGATTTGAAGATGTTGGAATTAGTGACATCAAATAAGTCACTTTAAATGTATATAATAAACTCTTTATCACTGTGTGTGCCTGTCAATGTGTTCAAACCATAATCTTCTCCTCTAGACTGGGACATCGCCCAGCCATTAAACTTGTGGTGGGTGAAGAAACCAGTTAATCGCAAAACGGGTAACTGCCTAGTCATGTATATTCTTCTTTATTTGTGCATCAAAAAACACTCCTGTTTATATTCCACAACCCACACCCACAGCCACATTCCTTTCTCAATGATCAACAATGTGCATGGTGGATCTGTTCATCACTGTACTCATTATAGTGGGCTCAGTATGGCAACACTGCACTTCACTCTTATATGTGGGGCTCAGTATGGCAACACTGCACTGTACTCAGTCTAGTGGGCTCATAGTCAACCTGCACTGTACTCATTATAGTGGGCTCAGTATGGCAACACTGCACTGACTCATTATAGTGGGCTCAGTATGGCAGCACTCACATGTACTCATTATCTATTTTGCTCTCTCCAAAGAGATGAGTTCCTTCAGTAGAATAATCACAGAGCCAGAAGTACGCAACTTCCCTCAAATGGAATGGCTGTGTACTTAAGAGAACATCCCCTGATATGGACCTGCAGAGTGAGAACGCTGAAGCACCTACGCTATATTTGGCTTAACCCACAGGGCACTAAGGTCCTCGTACACAGGCTCAATTTACTCCATCAAATTGAGATTTTAGTATCAGAGTTCATTTTTTCTCACATTACCACCCTCAGTGAAATTAAAGCCCAGGAAATACTTCTTTTGGATCTCATGAACAAAAACGTCCCCCTCCAAATCTGATGCACACATTAATTACAACAAATCGCCCTATTGGTGTACACTTTTTTTGCATCTACTATCAAAGTGGCTGGCCTCATTTTACCTCAAAATTTATTATCAGATGTTTCTGGTGGCTTATGCTTTTCCATGTGATGGAGAACTAAATATCGAGGTTGACAAACAGAAGGACGTAACTCAGCACTGAAAGATTATTAAAGAACTTTCTTTAAATTCTGCTGTAATACTGCTTTTGAGAAATGTGACAGGTTCAATCTTTTTCTACCAAAAGCAAATCTATTCATTACTCAAAATGTAAACAAATCTCATAAAGCTCATATATGGTACTGTAAGCACACATTATATAAACTTTAGTTACACTAAGAAAATTTTTTAATAATTATGAACAGCAGAAATTTAAAGAAATTTCTTCCAGTGCGGAGTGATCCTGCTGTTTGTCACCCTCGATCTTAAAATCAGACCATGATAGGGTTACTCACTTTAATTAAAGGATCACCATACCTGGCGGGCTGTGTCAATCATTTATGCTGACTCACAACAGTTAAGTTTTTCCTAGAGAGGGCATTCCAATATGCTCAACATGTAAAATTCTGATTTTGGGAGTTAAAATCAAAATGATTTTATAGAGTAATGTTTCAAAGGTTTATTTTATTAGAGCTTCAAAATTTTGCATATATGAAGCAAGTTTGAGAAATAAGAGCATAATTGTGAAGCAATGTGAATTAAAACCTGTAGACTTTCTAATTCAATTTCTATCCAGAGGTTGACAGTAATTTCTAAAATAAGATCAAATTACTCCTCCTCTAACTTATGGCTAAAACAACAAAATTGATTTTTTAAACATTTTTTAAAACCAAAATTATTTTTTTAGGTACTTATTTCCATTTTCACAAAATTCAACTACAAGTTTTCTTGACAAATGAGTACAAATAGAGGCAAACAGAAGAGCCCTTTTATGGTCTATGTAAATTAACACTCTATAACAAACATCTATCTAAACAATGAAATGAAAATAAATGCTATTTTCTCATAATATTACCATCTCTAAATATATCTGCGAGAACATGATTTTGATCTTTGAAAATCATGCCATAACTATAGCACCATAACAGTTTTGTTTTGTTAATACCGATGCCTTGACACAAGAGGATGGGTTGCTTCTATGAGATTTGGCCCAAAAATTATGCTCCCAGAGCATTTTGATAACGTCTTGGAGCATATGTTCCTGGAGCATAAATAATCTGGAAATATATTTTAAGTCAAATATGCTTTAGGAGCATATTTGACTATGCTTGAATATGCTCTTGGAGCATATTTGACTATGCTTGAATATGCTCTTGGAGCATATTAGAATGCACAATGCTCCAGGAGCATATGGCAAATATGCTCCTGGAGCAGTGGAGAAATATTTTCAGTCAAAAACTGCACGAGGAGCATATTTGTCATATGCTCCTGGAGCATGTGCATTCAAATTTGACTGGCTATATGGTGCAGGAGCATAATTTCGGGCCAAAATCTCATAGAAGCGGATGGGTTAACCAGATGCCATAATGCATTGCAATTTGGAAATCACATGACTGAAATCACATGACCCTAAAAGGAGCCCTTCACCAGTGGATTTGTGATCTCTTGGGTTCATGTTGCTTCTTTGCACTTTTGCATCTTTAAGTGAAGTGGGTTTTAATTTCAGTACAGTATACAAACACAATGCAATATAAGATTGGTTGAAATCATCTAATTTACAAACTTTCACTACTGACACAAATGTTTTGATTTTGAAAAACAAAACAACTTGTTTTTATGTTGGAGTTGAAAGAGGAAATAACTTCAGATGGCAATATCATCCACTCAAAAAGACCAAGCTAACAAAAATAGAACCTCTTGAGTGCAGTCAAGTGAAGTACTTAGCTTTAAAGACACTATCAGTGATCATCCCGAAAGATAAAAAAATATTTAAAATTTGTAGGAATAGCTTAAAAGTGAAGGATAAGTCTGCAGGACTCCCATTAGGTGTATTTTGCAACTGAAAAGTTGACAGAAAAGGAAGAAAACAGCAATGATCAGAAATATGAATCCCCATTCAATTACATGTTGTAGTAATTGTCCGTACGGACAGTAATGACTAAAATATCCGATTTTGTCCTTATTAGGTTGCTTCTAGACGTATAACTTGCAGGGTATGTTAGGATACCTATACTTGTTCCAAAAATGCAAAAATGTGATTTTTGATGATTTTTTCGATTTTCTGATTTAGCAAATCACTGATAGTGCCTTGAACTGTGCTTCTTTTTGAAGCAGTTTTGCTTGATTTGTTTTCAATTTGAGCTTAGTTCTAGCTGGATTAAAGTTTTTTGGGTGTGTCTTATTGTCACCTAATTATGCTAATTCTGATCCCCTTTCAACCAGGGGATTAGGAAACAAGACGTTTTTATCAAAATCAAGCAATTTATGTTAGTAGCGTTTTGCCATCTTAATCCCCACCACAATTTTAAGGATACGTACATTATACTTTTCTCCATGTATCCTGAGCAAGGGGAGCAGTGTCATTTCTCAAGAGAAAGAGGGAGGGGTGCTGTTACATAACATCCAACACCTGCCAATACACCATAAATACCCTTTGATACATGTTGTGATGTCTGGTGAATGATGCTGTACTTTCCAGTAAGAGAAGATCCTATGTGTATCCCACGAGCCAATGCGATTGACAAATCGCGACTTTCAAGAATGCGATATCATGTGATATCATGTGATCATTGCTTGGGAGAAAACTTTCAGGTATCGATCTCTGGCTGGTTTAAAAAAACTTTTGCAAGATTAACCCAATTTTCATCTGGGGACTATGAGTTCTTAGTTGAAAACAGAGCACAATAACAATGTTTAAATGATTTAAAAGACCATCTTCAAATTGCTAAGGACTCACATTTACTGTCCTTATCAGGCCCTCAAATGTGTGACTTACAAACGGGGACACGATGTATTTGAATGGGCCCGAATGCGACACACAATGAAATGTGGTTAAAGAGACGGATTGATTCATGGGATACACACGGGATCTTCTCTTCTTTCCAGTAATGCTCTTGAAAAAAAGCATGATGCTCTGAATCATGCAAAGTAGTTACGAATCTGGCTTGGGGCTAGATTTGCAGTATCATTGGGGGCAGGGTAAGACAAGAGGACGCAGAGTGTTCTTCCCACAATGCAATTCTTCCAATACAATTTTTGCACTGGTTGTCACATGAATTTACAGTGACAAAAGTACCTAAATGTACAGAACTCATCCCAATCTTGCAATTTAAGTACTTTTTGTCATTATAAACTCATGTGACAACCAGTGCAAAAATTGTATTGGGAGCAATGCATTGTGGGAAGAACACTATAACTCCTCTTGGGTGAGACTGTAGGATCCTTACAATATCCTTCAAAAGGCTCCAGTGACTAATAGGAAAAGTTTAGTATTTGCAATAAGGAATTGTTTTTGTTTTGTTTTAAAGTTGCAGGAATTTTGGCAAATGTAAGAGCTGTCTGGACGCATTTTTGATAACCCCAGATTTGATGGGTACGACACATGAAGAAACGCCTTTACAAGACCCATCACGTGCTGCTGCATGACCTTTGACCTTAAACGAACCCCATGGAATGTTCTAGAAGAGAGAACTTGTGTTGTGACATTGATTCCTCCTTGCAATGTGCACTGCTTGGCATCCCTTAAAAGTCCATCCAAATCCAAAGGCAACCTGTGCATAACAACCTCTGACCTTTGACCCCTCATCATCGTTTGACCTGCTGATTGAAGTGTCGCGGTGCGTCTGCAAACATGTACTTCAGTCGGTAGGCCTCGGCAAGGAGCAAACTGATGTCGTCGTTGCTCCAGTGTGCTGTGGGGAGATTCTGCAGGAAAAGCATGATGCCCTGAAAAGGAATTCAATCAAAATTTCAAGTTAAAGATAGTTCCTATAAATAAACATTTGCAGCACGACACACCAGAAGGTATATCTTTTTGTCCAGACTAATTTTTAGATAAAGACCAAAATAACTTTATATGGAACAATGCCATAACTACATTTTCATGAAATTACAGATAGTCCATAAGCCAGTTTCTGTACGGGCCTTAAAATTCGAGTTTGTTGGGCACCCACCTGGGGATTAATTTTCCAATATCTCACCTTGAAGGGGATGTCTAGGATTAGGTATGTTACCGCCCCAAAAAGTTTCACATTAGCGCATACTGCTATTTCAAAATGGGCCACGCATTGTTTTAATGAAAAACTGCTATTGTATTTTCATTATAGATAATAATTTATCCAGGACTAAACGAATTAAAGTTCTTCCTTCCTGAAGTGGGCTTAAATATGTCCAAGATGGCCGCCGGTAGGAGGAATGTTTTGTTAAATGTTCTAAAATTGCCAAATAGATGGGGTAAGAATGCGAGTAATATTTTGAGAGCACCAAAATGAGATTCAATGACATTTGTGTATTGCGGACATGATCATAACTCATGATGGCGGCGGTTATACCCGCTCCGGGGGACATAAATCAAGAAGAAAAACACCCCTGCACATCTCTTTCGACATAATAAAAACCATAACGAAAACTATTGATAACATTTTCCCGCAATTTTCTCTCGTACTTCTGGATAATTGCAGACCACTCAACACTAGTTAACGCTGGGAAGGAAGCTGATCTAGGCAGTGGAGAGAGAGAAGGAGCCTGTGGTACAAGTCAGAAAAAAGATAGCACTTGATGTGCTCGAAAGAAACTTAGGTTACCATATTTAAATTTTCCTTCTACATATAGACAATTTTTTTACTTTTTCATAAGCATATTTTTTATTTTTACTGGGAAACACCTATGACGTCACTGAGTAGTCCTTAAATACAGTCCACACCCATTTATTATGATTTTATTGTATCAGGTTGATATGAGCTGTTGTCTTCCTATGAACTATTATATAGTCAGTTTAAACTACGTTATATGGCCCAAGTAGTCACCAGCTATAGTAACGACACTCTCTAGGACAAGTCAATACCCCACTTTAATATTTTTTAGATCTTGGAAATGATTTAGGGTCATTATTAGAAAGTGTTGTTTAATAACGTCGAAAAGATGGGTAGGGCTGCTTTTTCTTCCTGATTTACGTACCCTAGAGCGAATATTATCACCGCCATCTTTAAAAACAAGCCTGTACGTAAAATATAAAATGCCATAAATTCTTTTTGGAGCTCCCAAAATATCACCCAGGTTCTTATTTCACCAATTTGCCATTTTAAGTTCATTTAGCAAAATATACCTCCTAGCGGCGGCTATCTTGGACGCCTAGATGTTTAAAAACTTGGTTTCGTGTAGTCGTGGATAAAATTTCTATCTGTATTGAAATTATAATGGCGGTTTTACATAAAACAATGGCAGCCATTTTGAAATGGGCAAGACACGCTAACGTGCAGCTTTTCAGGGCGGAAACATACCTAATCCTAGTCAGGGGGACATCCCCTTTAAGGTGATATATGGGAAAATTAATCACTAATTGGGTGCAACGAACGGAAAATCTGATGATGACAGCTTATGGACTAAGAAGCATTTTTGTGTTTCATTCAGCAGTGAGTTTTTGAATGAAAATGGTTATTGCACAAGATGAAAATTATTTTAAAAAAATATATAATATTTAATAAAAAGAACTTTACACAGAACATTTGAGAGCATTTCCTTTATTTACACACCTTCTTAAAACTGTTAACTTTGAGCACAGAGGTAGGCAAAGGTACAGTGTTTTTCAACCTAAAAGAGCTAGTGGCAGATCAAGACAACATTCTTCTCCATTAAAGAGTATCAAACCGGAAATGTGAAAATCCTGTGCGACAGGAGAAGAGCGAGGATGGAAGGACTATCGGTGGGAGGGCATCAGCGGTAGACATACTCTTGCAGCTTTTGTAGTCGATGGAAGCATAATAACACTGGCACTGTTTCTTTTAGTTTATAGGTTGTTACGAGAAAATGCAACCCTTGCCAAGAAAACATTGGACTTGTCAAGTGGTATAATTCTAGTGTCAACCTCAAGCCACTACTAAATGCATACTATCCGTACATAACTTATTAAAGCCACTATCAGCGATTTTTTCAAAATGTAAACAAATCGCGCCCCCTATTTAACATCAAAGTGCATTTTTTTGCACTGCTGTATTGGAAATTGTTGTAGTAAAGATCCCCGTAAGTGGCTAGCGTACCACGCCGTATTTGTCAAGAATTGATTATTTTTGTTTACTAATAAAAGTTGGAATCTGACTTTAAGGTCTAAAAAACAGTCGTAAATGGCATTTTTAGGACTGCTTTAAAACGCTTAAATGTCTGTTTTTCACAAAGAACAGTAATATAAAGTGTTGATATGACCTAACACTAGCAATTAAGAGACAAAATGGACATTTTGAATTTGGAATAAAATGACTAATTATGGCTTTAAGGGCCATTCGATCACTAATAGCTTCATCCCCAGAACCCCATATTTTACTGGCAGACTTGTGGAAGTGGTCAAAATTTTGGTCCTCTGAAGCTATTTTCTCATTTACCCTGTGAAATCTTAGGGCTAAATGATGTTTGGTTTGGAACACTTTTACACATTTCTCTATGGGCTTATAAAATCACGTTTTTACCTCTCACATCAAAACGGAATGAAATATTGGCGTGAAACTTTACAGATGGGATTTTGGGGTGAAGGTCCTTCTATCAAGATAAAAACTTTATAATATACTTAAATTGGACCATCCTCCTTTAAAAGCTTTAGTGTACTTATTAGTTGTTACAATCCTTCTCCAGAGGGTATATTGAGTCAATCCCACAATGCAACAGTTTTGGGAAATTACACCTCAATAAGGTCATGTGATATCACAAAAATCCTATTCTTAACACATAAAAACCCTGACTTTACACTCATTTTAGCCCACAAAGCATCAGTACTTGGGGAATTTTTAGCATGATTATGATCTGTCTTGTGATTTTTAAACTTCTAGGATAGTTTTTATCCCCAAGTACTGACATGTGTTTGTAGAGTAGGCACATGGCAATGCAGTATGGGATTGATCAAACACCCTCTGATCCTTCTTCTGCATAATGCAGGTCAGACACATCTTGCTTAGATTGCACAGCCAACTCAATAGCGAGTACAAAACTAAAATTCCTCTCTCAGACATGGCTTTTTTTCTGATTAAAAACAATATGCTTTTTGAATCCTAATGCGTGAACTTACCTGAAAGTCTTTTTCTTAAGCATCAGAGGGAAAAGCTGTAGGATGAAGCGCAGACATAGAGGTGGAATATAGCAAAGCCTTCGGGTTCATCTGAAATGAGTAATATAACAAAATTCAAAATTCTTTTATTTTTGTGTTTAAGTTTTTTAAGGTTTTTTTAATTACAGAGTTGTCAGTGGCAATCCGTTCACCCCATCCTGATTTCTTACGGGAACACGAAGTGCAGAGGTATGCGGGTTACCTACAAGGGCGTTTCAGCTCTGGAGAGCTATGGTGACCATACCAGCACTGTCTCTATAATGCTACATTGCATGTGGGCCTGGTGCTCAAAAGGCTAGACTCACCGCCGAAAAACTGTGGATTGGCATCAGGAAGGGCATACAGTCGATTTTGCTCCACCAGATATCCATCATTCTTTTCTACCAAAAACAAAGACGGTGATCATAATAGAAGCTGACGATCCATATGGTAGAATCTCCTACCCAATGCATATGCAAGAAAGTTAAATACCAAGATCTAGTGGCTGACTGTGAACGCAGAGGATGGTTAAACAATTATACTTTCAAAGAAGTAGGAAGCAGAGGTTTCTGCAAATACATTATTTCACAACTGCCTGGCATAGTTGGGCTTCCCAAAGGAAAGAGGAAGGATATAAACGATAACAGCGCCAAAACAAAAAATTGCACTCAGAGCGGAGCTATGTCATCGGGCTCAGCAGAAGCTCACAGGCATTCAGACAGATGGAAGCACAAGCACACTCAGCAGTATGTCTGAGGACGTGGAATGGTGAGTGCTCACAAAAACAAATTGTATACAATATGGCCAAAAGTTGACATTTCTGTGCAAATAGTTAGTTGAAACACATTATGTTCATAAATTCATTTAACTGAGGCCTGATTTCCTTTCCAAGGTTGACTTGAAAATATTGCATTTCCCTTAAGAAGTGGAATGCCCCAAAATACTATTTTAGCACCCCTAAAAGATTAACTGGTCTCGACCAGTGCGCCCAGGTCACACCCTGTTGGACCATTGCTCTTCCTAATTCCGTTTTGGCTCACGCCCCAACTGACCGATACGCTCATATCATGCTGTGGGCGGGCCTGGAAAGCGGGACGTCAACATTGGAACGGAAATCAGCCTCATTAAATATTTATGAAACAATGTGTTTCTAACTAAATCTTACATACAACACGAGCTGATTTCCTTTACAAGCACCAATGCTGTTGACTGAATATATGCATTAACCCCCATTGAATGATATTTCATCAACACCAGACTAACACACTCAGTCGGAGGTGTAGCATGTAATCTCAGAGCAGTCAACAGAGTGCATCCAAAGGCGAGACCCTACTAAACATAAGAAACAATATTTAAAGGCCTAAAGGCATAACATAAAAATCAGGGACATGATGCTCACCTGACACGGAATACTCCGGGGCGACGGCACAGTCGGCAACCGGTTGGGAGACTTTATGTATAGTGTAAAGAGTTTAGTGTTGTTTCGCAGAGTGCCCTTCGCAACGTCTCTTGGGAGTTTGTACGTTTCTGTAGTACACCGACCGAAAGCGTTTGTGGGAGCCCTCCACACATAGCTTCGCAGAATTTCGGCAATACTGATTCCGCGGTGTTAGGCCCATGACGACGTGATGTTACGAACTGATGGGCTCGACTTGGAAGCCTCCTATCACCCGCGTTGAATCATTACTTACAGCGCTAATCCATCTGGCAATCGGTCGCTTTGGACTGCGGACCCGTTGGTGAAGCGTGTGTAAGAAACAACGAGTCGTTCGAGGCCCTGAGCGGACTAGTTTTACGTTTATAGTACCTCAAGGGCCCGAACGGGTCACCACAGGCGATCTTCCGGCACCGAAGAGTGACATGCATTCGGGGTAATATAATTGTTTGAGTGTCGGAATGAGGAGACTCGTTCTTGGCCAGAAAATCCGGCCTAAAAAACAATTTGACCCTGTCCCGAAGAATTCTGACGCTGACATCTAGATATTCTTAATCTCCGGGCATCGTCTCCCAGAGGCCAGAGCGACCAGGAAGCCGGCTTAATGGTGACATGTTTTAATGATGCCTCGGCCATTGGTTCGAACGGGGCTTCACTAAATAGTCTAAGACTGAAATAAGGTCCCCGGGTGGACCGCCTGCAAAGATGTCAGGAGAGTCTTGTATTAAACATACCCTCTAGAATAGGATACGTATCGACCCATCGTCATTGATAGTTGGTCCGTCCGTCGAAACCTCCATGCTCGCTAGATTCGGGACTTTGTAGTTTCAAAATAACATTCGAAGTTTTCAAGTCCGCTATCAAAGCGAGCGGTGAGAAAGTCATCGATCTCGGCTACAGGTGCCCGAGTCGGAGACACCTCTCGTCTCCGTCCTCACAAGTCCACCACGGAGTAGGGTCCTGAGACCTTAAGTAACGTCCATGGTGGAATTCCTTCTTCCCCGCTGATGACGAGGCAGCCCCTTCGAAAAGCCGAATCTCGTCATCGTTGCCGGATAATGGCCACACAGTCCAGTTAGGTGATCCAGCGACAGACTGGCGCTCCCTCCGTTCCGAGGGGTTTAGTAGATCCGGACGTATTGCAGACAGCAGAGCAGCAGAGCCCCAGACGATCCAAGCCACCAAAAGGAAGCGATGAGGATGACACAACGGCACGCCCTCCCCGCCCAATTTTCGAACTACACGATGTAGGTCGTAATTGGTGGGAAGGCATAGGCCGTGATCCCCGTCCAGTCCATCGCCAGAGCGTTGACTGCGTACGCAAAACCCATTGTCGGTGAAGTCCGGGTGCAGTACAGAAGGAGCTGGTGACTCTGGTTTCGAGGCGAAAAGGTCGCTCTGAGGCACATACAGTCTCTCGAAGAATCTTCCAGCGACATCTCGTTTCAGTAATCCCTTTCCGAGGCCGTCATCCCTGTCCGCCGCGTGGACAGATCCGTCGCAGAAAGTTACGGCCCCCGGATGTGTACTTCTACAAAGATTCTTTGAGGCCCGTATCTCGTACAACCACCTATTATACTCATTGCGTCGAGCAAAAAACCAAAAAAAAAAAAAACAGGGCCGGGACCGATTGCCGCCCTGTTTGTTGAATGTAGGGCCACCACGGTGGAGTTGTCCGTCGGTACTATGACACTGAGTTGGTCACCATCGCCTGAAGTGAGCTAGTGGTACGTTCCACTGCCCACAATTCTAGGCATTACATGGTCTGAGCCCGGTCCGTGACCACGTCCCCGAGGCATTGAGGTCGTAGGGGGAAACCCCCCAACCCGACTTCGCCGCGTCCGTAGTGATAACAATATCGACAGAGGCCGGGAAAAGAATTCCCCGAGTCAGGTTGGGGCGGTGGAGACCACATCCATGTGGTCCCCGGATCTCCGCATTGAGGGGGATCAGACGGGAGTCTGGGTGCTTGATCGACCTGTAGTGTCGTCCGAGTGCAATTGAGCAGCCTGATATGGAAGGCGACAAGTACGGGACCAGTCACGAGACTTTGCCATCAATTCTAGAAGGCGAAGCCAGCTCGAGCGTGGCCTTCGAAAGCAACGCCATGGAAGAGTCGAGTTTGCACCACCACCTTCCACGACCGCTCCGTATGCCTTCTGTTCTGTCATGCAACGTACTCCTTTTGTCTCCTACAAGGGGCCAGATCCCTCAGGTCTTGAGAGGGGTTAGGCTCGATTTTCGAAGTTGACAATACAGCCCAACCTCTAGCACCACCGATAATGGGTTTCGAAACTCGACCATCTGCGGCCGTCGCCTGTCCGTAGATTAGCCAGTCTTCCAGGTACATGCAGAGTTGACCCCCTGTCGCCTAAGGAAGGCGCCCACTTCCTGGGTCACGATCGTGAAGACCATGGGGGAAGTGGAAAGTCTGAAGGGGAGGCACGTCCACTCATACGACTGGCCCTCGATTTGAATCTGGAGCCAGCTACGGTTCCTGATTTTTCGACTGGAACGTTCATTTAGGCGTCTTTCACTCCATAGACGACGCCCAGGTCCCCTGCAAAGAAACAACGCAGGATTGACGCAGAGTTCCATCCTGAACTTCTTCGGTTTGATGTACTGATCTGATCAACGGCTTCAGGTTCAGGATGGACGCCATCCCGGCATCCTTCGCCAGGAGGGCCGAGACCTCGGCCAGAAAAACTTGGTTCTTCGGCTCCCCCCGGACGCGGGGTAGGTCTCGGCATGGGAATCGCTGGGGGTGTCGCTGTGAATTCTCTTCGATACCCCCGTCTCACCACACTCAGCACCCCAGGCGCGGGGGAGATGGCTTGGCCATTCCCGCACCCAGACTTAAGCGGGCCGCCCACCGGAGGTGTAAGCTCCCTCCCGAGGAGAGACCCCGCGGCCGCCGTGCCGTCAGGACGAAGGCTTCTTCCCCTTCCGGCGCCTTGCTTTTGGAGGGGGACGAGCCTTCGGTTTGGCCCCGGACTTCTGAGAAAAAGTGGCCGGGGCAGCGGGCTTGTTGGGTTGCTGAGACGGTGTCCCGATTCGCTGTTGGGCGGCACACTGGGAAGAAGAGGGAGCGCGAGCGCTTCTTCTTCTGCCTAGCCGAAGATCTCCCGGAGATCTTCGCCTGAGCCTCCTTGAGCGCTGCTCCGACTCCAACGCGTTCCGCTGAGTCAAGCAGTGAGTCACCGAACTAACCTCCGAAGAGGACGTCCCGCGACTCTGGCTTGTTCTTAGAGACCTCCGATGCAAGATCGGAGCTCAGGGTACGCAGAGTAAAGCAGGCGTTCTCTCTTCGCATGAAGCTCAGGCGACGCGCCAAAAGACATTGAAGCCTCCGTTTGCCGCGAGTCACCTTAGCGAGGCTAGGACAGTCAAAGCATCGGGGGCTTCCGAGGAGAAAGCTCCAACGCCTCGCCCAACGAGGATCTGAGGTCATGGGCGAGGACCATAGAAAAGCACCAGCCTGATTGCCAGAGGTCACCCGCCAGGTCTATGTGCTTCAACTGGTCCTTCCCATAAGGGGGAGAACCAGTCTGAGCGGCCCGAAGGGAAGGCTTGTCCCTTTTGGTCGCCTCTTTTCTTCTCTGGTTCCCGAGATCTATTGTCGGATTTCTCAGGAAGGATTGAAGTGCCCTTAGGTAGTTCTCAGCGCTTGCTAAAGTTTTCAACCGTGTAAGAAGCGAGCTCTGAGTATCCTCCCCGAGCGCTCCACAGAAGACCAAACGCCTGTGCGAAGCGTCAACGCCTGGACGCGTTCCGGAGGGAGGAATAGGAAGCCGCAGATTGAGCTGTCCCCCTCCCACGCGCGCTCAGCTCGCAAGGCCGCCCGATACTCATCAGCTCCCTGCGCACACTGATGGGTGCACTCTTGACGCGATTCCCACCTCCTCCTTCTCTTAACTTCCGCTTACGTCGACGTCTGCTAAGGACTTTCCTCAAGTGACTCTCCTCCGAGCCCGAGTCCATCCCGCCAGCGCTGTCCTCCGAAACATCGGAAGTCTACAGCTGGTAGGAGTCCTGAGGAGACGTTGCGACAGAACAGAGCTTATTGAGCGGATTCCAGGGCGACTCCAACCTGTGGGCGGCGACACCCGGGCCCCCCGCAGGGACCAAGCCAACTGCATATGCTGTCCGCCATGTCCATGAGGTTCTGCTGTCACACCACCACCTGACGGGTACAGTCCGAGAGGTGGGGGTACGACACCCAGGTCCAGGCACGTAAGCCGAAGGGTAGTGGACGGTACAACACCGCCTTCCCCGCCCGTTACCAATTCTGTACCGTCCGCAGTACGTGAGTGGCTCCAGAAAGGCGAACAACTGGCGCAGCACGGCGGACTGCCCCCGCTCGAAAGCGGGTCATAAGCAGCCCCGACATCACCTGGTGCCCTTGCTCTGGGAACATACTAAGGCGTGTCCGGGGTCGTGTGTTACTATAGCCAGAGGGGCCCCGCAAGCGTGAGCCCCGGTCGAAAGACCCTACCAGACTGGTCCACCCCAGAAGGCCAGCTCGACTGGGGGGGTAAGCCACGTAGGGGGATGCAGCGTAACCTGAAAAGGTAGGCGGCGGCGGGTACGTGTCCCCGCAGGAGCCGGCCACGAAGGCAGCCCCGCAGGAACGCTAGAGTCGAGTGGCACCCACCGGTTACCCCACCATAGGCGGGACCCGCCGCGAGACCGGTGTCAGGAAAACCCAGCACTAGTTTACCGCAGCAGGCCGTACCCGCGTAAAAGCCTGAGCCGACCTAGTCGAGCTGGGGCACGCGGAGGCCAGCCCCAGCGGACCACCACTACCACTCGCTAACTCGCAAGCCCCGAGGGCCCGGACGGCGTGCGTGCCAGCTGAGGATGCAGATCATGACTAGCAGGCTAGTCACCGTGGTGCAAGTGAGCCTAGGCATACACCTGCAGCGTCCCGCCAAGGGATAACCGGAAGCCAAAGCCCCAGGGTTTGCAGAAACAAAACCCGAGGTAATGGCCACCGTGGTCGAAGTGCCCGAAGAAACCGGTACCGCAACTACGCTAGGTGTGGACAACTGCGGCGATGGATTAGGCCGGGCGACCCGGGCATCACCATGCACCATCACCACTACCCGTATCGCCCTCACCGGCAACCCCCAGGGGGATTGGGCAGAAGCAGACCGCGCGAGCCTGCCCGAGCAGCCCCTATTGCTTAACCAACCATGTGAGCCAGCGTGCCTGTGTCGCTCTGATTATGTCCCGAACCACCGCCATCACATGCCGCGAAGTAGCCTAAGCTAACCCCACATTTTGGGAGCACCCAGAGCTGCAGCGCTGCCTTGATGAACCCCGGATTCCGGAGCCCCACTAACCACCCCCCCTCCCTGTACGCAACACTATCGGCGTGGAGGTCTCCCGTACGCAAAACGTCGGACACAAAAACCAACTCGTAAACCGAGTCACCCACGGTTCAAGAAGAAATTTTTCAAAAACATTTTTTAAACATATTTTATTAGTATACCACAAGCATATAATAAATAATACACACACACCAGACCATAAAATTGGTACAACCAGCCCTTCTAACAATAACATAACAAATCGACATAGTCAAAGGCACCAAAGCAGCAACACGTGCTTCAATGGCTGCCTTTGTTTACCTTTATTTTCCCGCTTACACAGATCACATTGACCGCACGCGGCAAAAAGATAACATAATAAGAGCTCTCCGACGGTGTACAAGTCTCCGTTATTCCTCCGATTGAGCGCTATAAATCCAAGTCATATCATCCAGTAATATATCCAGATATTTATGGTATAGTAGTAGGAGTATCCTTATGAGACGACACTATCCCAGTAATCAAAAATCTCAGTTAATTTGGCTGGTAATAACAATCTGCGGTAACACGCGTTCGTTTGGTAAGGCTGCCAAAACTGAATTGAGGAAGACAATGGTCGACAGGTCTTGACCCTGTGGGGGGTCACTGGTCGAGACCATTTTTATATCTTTAGGGGTGCTAAAATAGGTAGTTTTGGGGCATTCCACTTCTCGCAGGGAAATGCATATATTTCAGTCACAATCTGGTGTAAAGGAAATCAGCTCAGTGTAATGATTTGACCTTTTCCCCTACCCCCCTGACAGACCCGGGGAGGACCCTGGAATGAATTACATGGTTTGAGTATAGGGGGGGTTGCCCCTACTACATATAACAAAGTTTTTGGCTGCTCTAGCTCATCCAGAAAAAACGATATGCCCAATGTTCCAGGGTGTAACATTTTTATCACGGACATACGGACACACTGACTCATACGGACGGAGGCCCATTTTCTAATAGTTTGTCATAATATGTTATTGTTGATCCGACATAACCATTTTAACTCGTATCTTACAGGGACACCTGGTGCTCTACCTCCAGGGTCCACGGTGCATGCTAGTCTTCACGGTCCAGTGGTTCGACAATTTTGGGGATAACTACCCTAATTTTCATGCATGATTGGGTAGGAGATATGAATGATCTTCAATCAGAATGTTAGCCGTTTAATATTTTAAGGTCTGAGATGTTCCAGTGAGGAAAAAATGATTTTTTCATCCTCTCCCATTTTGTACAGGAGAAGGAATGGGACAAGATTACCGGTGTGAAACCTTAGGACAACTTTTTTCTCTCCTTACCATATACTTATCCCATATGTCGTATGTTCCCTTTAACGGTAGTTCTCTCATCAGTAAAGTTATTCACACAAATTCTTAAAGGCAAACTGGAGATACTCACTTGATGACTAATAGAATGATTGGGCCTAAACATTTCTGTGAAATAAACAAATCACACGATTGTATTAATTCTACGGAATTGAATACTAATAACTAGAATCACAGAATGTAATTGTATCATAAATAGGCCTTAAAGGTGTTTTGCGATTCTATCCCTTCTGTTTTACTTATAGTTCGCTAGATATCGCTGAGAAAAGCTCATTTCTAAAATTTTAGTTGATACCAATCTAGCGGTTTGATGTTATGAGCAAATGCTGGTATCACAGGTTCCCAAAGGCTACTGGAATCACACCACTAAAATAAACTAGGTGTAGCAGACGACGTCAGTGCCGAGACAGTATTGGCGACCGAAATATGGCCCTTTGCCTAAATGAAGAGTCACAAAATGTTAATAAGTTGTGTTTTTAAATGAAATTTGAAATTAATCATAATGTGTAGACTAGTAACAAACCATTTGGGTGGTAAAGATTTTGTCTGTGCCATTTTTGTATAATTTCTGAGGGTTTGGGGAAACTCTGCAATTTTAATTTCTAGTAACATTTCAACTAGGCGTGGACGTTTTGAAAACATGCAAATCTTTCGATGCTCTGTAGCTCAAAAAATCAGCCTTCATCATATGACTTTTTCATTTTTGTTGAAGAGGTATGGTCCTAATCTTCAAAAAAAATCCAGTTTTAAAATAACTAGTCGCTTTAAAGCCGAGAAATTGACGTTTGGTGAGAGGTCATTTTGTACAGAAGTCTATGGGGAGTTATTTAGTGGTGTGATTCCTACAGATTTCATGCATTACATATAAATGGACATGGCCCAAGCCTTGTTAGAGTTGGGTCACGATAAACTTGAATGTTGTCTGCAATGTGTAAGCTGTACTCTGGAGATCAATTTGAGCTGATTTAAGAAGTTTGCAAGTAGATTTTGTGAGTTTTAGGTGCCAATATTGAGATCGGATCAGTTCCTACCCTAGGCTTGATCACAGGTTCACAGAAAATACAAACATGCAAATTTCTTGCAGATACAATTGAATTTGCAAGTAAAATTGGGTACACGTACATTACAAAGGCTAACGATGATAGAAAAATCTCAACTTTTGGGGGGTCATTCCATGCCAATTCAACAAATCGAGTATACCATCACCTCATGGATTTCTTTCTTTTTTGGTGTATTGAAAGATATTCATGAGAAACTAAAATCCTGTAAATTTGAGCTCTGTACCTCTTTTCATTTTCACGCTACAGCAATTTTAAATTTGAGGGGGGTCACCTCAAAAACATGTACCGGTGTGAAATTCAATATTCAGAGGGCCATAAGTAAAGAACTACACCCCTCAGATCCTTCAAACTTGGCATTCTGGATTACTTTTTGCTGCAGATTGCAAATATATACATACATCCCATGTGCTATCGCAAAATTCCCCTCTGCTTTTCTGGGATAAAAGCCAGGGGGATAAAAAGTACACATTTGTGAGCTCAAGCTTTTATTGTTACATCCCATAGTCAAGTTGAATAAAATCAGATGAAATTCTTCAATTTTTAATCCAAAATGGATGTGTTTTTCCAAAAGCTAGATTTCACTGATTTGATCAATTATGTCCTGACTTCCATCCAGCCCGAATTCACGACTAAGAAAATGGTAGATGGCAAAGTATAGTTGTTATGATAACCAAACAAGTTAAGAAGGGCACAAAGAGAAAGCGATAACACAAGTTACTGATGGTACAATATGCTTACTGTCTATTCTCTGAATGAGTTCTTTGAGTTGATTGACCTTAAGTTGAATTCCGGGTTGTGCGAAGGTGTAATTATCTTGAATACCATCTAACAGCTTACTCATACACCAAAAACTGTCTGCTTCCATTAAGCGGATGATTTCCTTGGGTAGTTTGCTAACATCAAAATCTTCTGTTACATCTACATTATCGCCTGTGGAGAAATTACGGTAGATTGATTAAATAAAATCTTGGGCAAAAATTTAGCGTTAAAAAATGGCGTGCGGAAAACATCTTGATTTTTAAACAAATGCTTTACCATAATATCCCTAAAATGTCTCTAAGCATTTTTTTCATAATAACCTCAACTGACTTCCATATGATCTAACCCTGGAACTCCCCATATGACCCACTGCTAAAAATCAATGTTGACACAATGGTGACACGCTTGCACACACATGCGCTTGCATGCACACGTGCACACACACACACAGCCACTTCTGTACAACAAAAGGCTTTGAAATGTTTTGACATAATTACATCAAATGACACACTGATGACTTTTAATCTCAAATTCTTCAATATCACTTATGTTCCCATAACCAAAGGTCATGCGCCCAAGTTGTATCAAAATCCATCAAGGCAGACAGATAACTAGACAGAACAACACATTGTGATACCAATAGCTTTGCAAATTACATCTGAAGAGCTAAAATTTAAAACAAATTCTGAAATCACAAGGTGAAACTTTACCAGTGGCTACTACACCTTTGCTTGGTACACTGCATATGTGAACCATGGGCTGTCCCAGGTCAATCACTCACCTACTTGTTCTGATAAAAATACTACAAAGAATGGTGTGAGTAAGTCGTTAATTCCCTGGACATAGCCGCTAGCGGGATGCCGCACTGCCCAGATATATAAAATTCTCTCAAATATCTGCAGAAGAAAATGAAGAACAAGTTTTTAACAAGATTGACAACAAAACACTGCTAAATTCAAAAACAATATGCCTACTACCAGTAAGGTAAAAAGAATTGATAAGAGTTCCGTATGTACCCACCTTTGAAATCAAAATATTACAAATTCTTTTTTCCTTTTGGCTTAAGGGTTAGGGTATTTGTTAGTGTAGGGCCATAAAAATAAAAAAGTTAAAACTGTCCAGATCTCCCTGATGGGAGAGCAACTGTGCTCATTAATATGCTCAAATAGTGATGACGCAGTGCATGGGTATTACTTGCATGCACCACTACAAACATACCAAGTGTCATCAAATTTGGACATTGGAATCTGGTAAAAGTTCACCTTTTTACTAATGAGCCAATCAGAGCAATATGTAAATGAGCTCATTAATATGCACAAATACTTAAGACACAGTGCATGGGTAATGCTTGTATTCACCACAATCCCCCATACCATGTTGTGTCAGTGTTAGGATATAATGCACACTTCCTGGGTCAAAGCACAGGGAATAAGGGTAGATGCTAATGCCAACAAGAAATTTTGATTTTTTTTCTCCCAACAGGGAATGCCAACAACTTAAAGTTGAAGCGCATGGCTACAATGGAGGTTTGGTCAAAACAAGAAAAAAATCACAAAAATAACATAAGGATCGGCATAATTGTGTGTGTTTTCTCTAACCCTCTTCAGCATCCAAGAACTAGTATGCTTAGTTACTTGGAAGGTAATAAAGTAATGAGCCAATCAGAGACACTCTAAGAATGGTGGTATGGTTTACATAGAGATATAGAAGAACTATTTTGATTGGTTACTCAAGGAGCTATCTCAGGTTGTGTCCTGTAATGAGCCAATCAGAGATACTCTAAGAATGGTGGTATGGTTTACACAGAGATATAGAAGTACTATTTTGATTGGTTACTCAAGGAGCTATCTCAGGTTGTGTCCTGTAATGAGCCAATCAGAGATACTCTAAGAATGGTGGTATGGTTTACACAGAGATATAGAAGTACTCTTTTGATTGGTTACTCAAGGAGCTATCTCAGGTTGTGTCCTGTAATGAGCCAATCAGAGATACTCTAAGAATGGTGGTATGGTTTACACAGAGATATAGAAGTACTCTTTTGATTGGTTACTCAGAGGGTTATCTCAGAGAGATTGTATCATAAGTGACTCAATTCAGGTTCATAACACGGATCAGGGTTTAAAGCCCATTCTGACCATATATCACGTCAATACAGCCTGTCTCAAAAAAAATGGTACAATCAAAAACCGATTTTTTTTTCAATATTATATCTCAACATAAGTAAGTTGTTTTGTATATCACATTCAAGAGAAAAGACCAGGCTTTCCAGGATTTTTTG
This sequence comes from Ophioderma brevispina, assembly GCA_023653785.1. Taxonomy (NCBI): domain Eukaryota; kingdom Metazoa; phylum Echinodermata; class Ophiuroidea; order Amphilepidida; family Ophiodermatidae; genus Ophioderma; species Ophioderma brevispina. The sequence continues at coordinate 17,084 of JAMKCH010019085.1, read as the reverse complement.
TTTCATCTCAATTGCTTATTTCAATCGAGAGATAACTCCAGTTTACTGCGGAACACAAAAATCGAGTTTGTGCCACTTTCTGGTTGAGTGAAAACGGTGAACGAATTAGTTAAACATAAGTTATTCACACTTGAACAGATATGCAATTCTTTAAAAAGGGATTAACTTCATTAAGAAACTCTAAAAGATACGAAAACAGGTACATAATGGTGGAAGTTATGATCAGTAAGTTCTGCCTTTAAGATAAAGTGAATAACATTCCACATACTGTTGTTTGTCAGATGAGAACATGAGCATACAACCGGCGTACAGCAATCTGGAGGAGAGAGTTTCTATGGTCTTGAAGTATCATGAAACGCAGATTCCTACCACCACTTTGATACTTTGCTTCCAAATTCAAATTTTTATTGACTTCAACAATTAGTAAATGCACAAAGATAGTGCAATATTTTAAACTATTTCTTTGGATTTGTAGTGTTTATTTTGGTTGCAATTACATTCCTTCTGGCATGATTTTAACAGATACCAATCTTGTAATAAATTCCAAGCTCCATTTCACTGACGTGCAATAAATATTTGTATTGTTTGTTATTTATGAAAAGAAGATTTTTATAATTGAACTATTAAAACTTGTTGACTATTAAAACTTGTGTCGATAAAAGTAGACTTCCTTTGTTTACTAAATTTAATCTGTGTTTTGTTTCTTTTTGTCAAGTTGCAATCGTTTGCGAGCTTTAAGACAGCATGGCATAGCTGGGCGAAACAACTCTGCCCATGCATAAAAGTGGCACAAAATCGATTTTGGTATATCGCACTAAATTGATTATATCTCTGGATTGACAAAAGCAAATGAGATGAAACAAACACCATTGGAAAGCCTGGTCTTTGTTCTTTAACATTATGTCAAGTAAGAATGACTTATTTTGGAATTTCATATTTAACCAATTTTTTTTCTGATTGTACCATTTTTTTTGAGACAGGCTGTAGAGGGTGTAGTTTTGCTTCTATATTTTCTGGAAATTCAAAAAATTGTTGAAAATGTGAAATGGGAGTTTGAATTTTACTTCAAAGCTGTAACAGAGTAGACAAAACAGCAGTGAATACAGTAAATTATTTCTGTTGTCAATCGCCCATGCCTGGGTCATACACAACCTCTTCCTCAATGTTATCTTAATTTTAGGGTCTAATCAATGATGTACCACCTTAAGTTCATATCTCTGTAGCTTCCAAAAATACACTGACATTCCAGATCACGGTTGCAGTCCTATAACTAACTGCTCATTGAAGGCTTACAATTCATCATCTATGCACAGCTGTTTCGCCCATGCACATTGTCTCTTTTATTTCTAGAACAATTTTTGGCAGTGGCGACACAATGTTACAGCGCCCTCTATATGCCCATTCTCTATAGATTTGTGCAAATCTAGATTTTAAGGAAAAATCATATTTGTCCACAATGAATTTCATAAAATTTACACAGGATCTACTTAGTTGAGTAACTACAGCCTGATTTATATTTGTTGAACAGAATCGAACACACGCCAAACCTCTGCGTAGCTTGTTGTGCTTACAAGAGGTGTGCATATCTCCTGTCCAAGTAATTTCTAATCCCACTGTAATTCAAATCAGTTGTCAAAACTGTGTTGCCATTAATATTTTTGTCTTGCTCTGGTTTTGTCCAAATGAGACTTTCAAACAGCTCTGTGTGTGGAATTGGCCAGCACCTTTAGTACCCCCCCCCCCAATTTATTGCTTACCTCTTGTACTACAGGCTGTTGGAATAGAGGTATAAGTGGATTGGTTCTTGGAATATCTATGTGTATCTGCAAATTGAGAAACAAAACTGCAACATTAAAGCTCAAATACAGTTTGGAGATCAAACAAATTTCATCTAAATGGAGAAAATTTTCAGAAAGCTGCAAATTTGTACTAAATATAATTTGACTCAACTTTGGAAAAAGTAAAATATATTATACACAAATCAATCACTATATTTGGTATATCCTCTAATATCAAGCCATGTGGCCACTTGCAAAGAAAGTGGTAAATATAGGTCAATTTAAAGAATATTTTGAGGAATTACAAAGGAATATGGACATTTTTTAGTTCAAAAATATTTTTTAAAATTTAACTACTCGTAATAAGCAACACTTATTGAGGTCTAGAAACAAAGTTTATGTGGCCAACTTATAAATTTTCTAAGTGCGTGCAGCATAAAAATATCTTCTATAGCCTCTACTGACTATAATTAAGAATAAAGTTGTTTTGCACAGTTTCTTCTATGTTTCGAAAAATAATTTAGGGGTCCGAGGTCAGAAAAACTAAATAATGCGAGGTGCCGCCCGGGAGCCCATTTTTTGAAAGTTTTCGGCCGAGGATACATTATGAGCCCCATAAATGACACTGCAAATCCTTTTTTCTATTTATATCTAACACAGCTTCATTAATAAGAAAATGCATTGCGACCCATTATTGCAAGAATAAACGTCTAGCCCTCTCCATTCATTCATTATCTATTGTCCGTGTTTTGTTATATATGACCATTGATTTTGTGCGAAGTGTCTTATAGGTAGGCTAGATGACCATTATTTGAGATAATGGTCATCTATCTAGCTAATTACACTTCCTCAAAAAATAATGGGTCATGTATAACAAAAGAAACTACTATACGGAATTGTTTAGAAAAAAACACCGTCTACCATTGTCTGGGGAAGTGATTGATTTGAAATTATAATGCGCATTATGGACACCTTCCATGATCGCAACAACTCCCTGTAATTAAGGAGTTATTTGCGAGACAAACAAAAAGTCTGTTCAGGCGTAATGCCACAACAGCGTACGGTAATGCCATAGGTGTCGTAAGCAGGATTGTATTTAAAATACCATAAGCTATGGTGTCGCTGTTGTGCCGTATAGGAATGATATGTCAGTGGGTCATTACAGTAAAATGATTAAGTCCACATTTATAAACTGTTAATACGCTGGAATCAAAGTTAGAAATTAAATGTTAGGGAATCCAGTTATCGTGGACTTCTTATCTACTATTTTTCACAAAAGAACGGGTACTGTATTATTTTTTATTTTTTGTAAGAAAATTCACACGAGGACTGTCCCTGACAAATTGACTTTTAAAAATAGCAATTCGACAAAACAGTATAACTTTATTATTCAATCCCGACATCTCGCCGTATACTTCCAAATAGACCATCCCTATAGGCAAAATGCCAGAGTTGGTCTCCCTAATACGCTCTCACTCTGTCACACCACGTAGAGGGACATTGTGATCGGTGCTCATCCGACCATTCGATAAATGAAATAATGACCACGAAGTCTTATGGGCATAACGCGATGCATAGATCAACCAGGGATATCTAGTGTGCTCCGCTGGCGGTACGGAATGCTTCCCAAAATTCAACCCAGGAATGTGCAAATGTGGCGTGTCCGTTTAACAAAACAATGCACAATAATTTCCTTAGCCTAAAGGCCGGAAGCAATCACATTAACCAAACATCGTAATTCTTTTCACGAGTCCACTCATTTTAATGATATAATCGTGGTTGTGTCGTGCTGGTATATTCTGAATTATTATCGTATCTGAACGAGGGTAAAGGGAATTGGGGACTGTAAGTCAGCTGCTTTGCACCTGTACAACATTCCCTTGTCTTGGTGAGTGTATTGTTGAGACATCCAAGACGACAGTTAAGCCGAGACACTAGATTTCCTCTATGGGTTTTAGTGTTCAATAGGTGAGTATACCATACATCCAGCTGATGGCCCAAAGATCGCATACCCTCTGTAGATTTCCCTTGGATTATATATTGGTGATAGACTCGTACTCATATGCGAATATATGGAGGAATCGGGTGCTTTTATTTAAAGAAAAAAGTTAGGCTTATGTCCCTTTTTAAACGTTAAATTATTAACGAGTATCCAAAATGGTGCCGAATAATTAGATAAAATCCTATTATCCTTTGCTCACTTTTCTTGTAAGATAAAAGGTCTTCAAACAAACCATTCGCGAATATAATGGTCGTCTAGAGAAGTTTCGCATGGCTAGTTTCTGACATGTCTCGGCCTGCGGCTCGACATGGTCAGAAACTACAAGCCTCAACACATCCTAGACGACCTTATCTTCGGAATGTCCTGTTTGGAGCTTTTATCTTTACATAGGGGCAGTAAACTGACCAATCAGACTGGGGGCTGGCATTTTTCATAATGGGCAGCAGAGGTCAAATAGAATTAAGCAATGAAGCTCTCATCGGTTTAGTTACTGCCCCTTATTCTACAATCTTATTCAGTGTTGTGGTTTTCATGTTAACAGAAATTTGCTTGTTTTGATCAAAGTCCTCTCCTCCCATCCATTTCTAGATAATAGATGGTATGAGCAGTTGGCAATACGGCATGTTATACTTAGCAATCATCCATGTCTCGGTTTGCACGCAAAGGCAATTTACGCACAGGACGATTCACACATGTGATTGATTGTTGCTCCGTGGATGGAAACTTTCGTTTTAAGAGGGTGCAATTAATTTAAATGAATAAAAAGAATAAAAATATTACTGACACATTATTTTAGCCACCTTTTTTGTTGCATTTCCTCTGATTTCAATTCTTTCTTTAGAGAATATGATAGGCCTCATATGACCTTTGTGAATGATAGGCCTCATGTGCCGCTTTGACCTGATATGTGACCTATGACTTCATAAACAAATGCGGGTTTCTGTGTAATATCTATAACCAATATTTTGTTACAATTTTACATCTTACAACTTGCCTCACATGACCTTTGACTTTGGTATTTGACCTTTGACCTTGGTATGTGACCTTTGACCTTGGTATTGATCTTTGACCTCATTAACCAGTAAGGGATCCCACATTACACCTATTACGTCAGTTTTGGTTTAAATCCATTGAAGTATGGCGGAATATTCAGGCAAATTTATCCTTTTTTCACAACAGACTACAACAGACAACAACGGACACACAGACAACAACAACGGACAACAACATCAGACATCAACAGACTACAACAACAGTGGACAAAGTGATCCCTATGTGTCTTCCTGCATTAAAGTAGGCGACACAAAAATTAACAGGTGTGATCTGGACATTTCTTGTGCATTAGGAATGTAGGAATCTTTTTTAGAAGGTATGTTTTCTTCCACTGATTGACTTATTTTTCTGCAATAATTATGCAAAAAGCAATCAGACTCTGGAACATTGGGAAAATGTAACACTGATAGTATAATGCGTGATGCATAGATTTTTATGTGCATGTGCTTGTGCAACAACAATGACAAAGCAGGGTCATTCCATGCCAATTCAACAAATCGAGTACACCATCACCTCATGGATTTCTTTCTTTTTTGGTGTATTGAAAGATATTCACGAGAAACTGAAATTCTGAAAAATTGAGCTCTGTACCTCTTTTCGTTTTCACGCTACAGCAATTTTAAATTTGAGGGGGGGTCACCTCAAAAACATGTACCGGTGTGAAATTCAATATTCAGAGGGCCATAAATAAAGAACTACACCCCTCAGATCCTTCAAACTTGGCATTCTGGATAATCTTTTGCTACAGATTGCAAATATGTGAACAGAAAAAATGCACTTTGCCCCAATTTAAAATAACAGGGGGTCAAAAATGGCTCAAAAACCACTCAGACCATACTTTGGGGGGCCCATAAGTCAAAAAGTGAAAGTGATATAACTTCCAAATTTGGGCTGGAGATAGCTACTCTTAAATGCTACCCTTGTGTACAATCTTATACTTATATCAGCTTCGATGGAAGAGATATAGCTGTCGCAAAAAGTAAAAATTCAAATTTGACCTTGACTTGGCCCCCCTAAAAACCAATGTCAGACATTCTGCACCAAATCCTGCTTGAAATATGCTTGAGGGGGCTCCTTGCTTAATATTTTGGCAAAGTTTCATTGTGGTGTCTAAGTGTCTGCTATAAGTAAGTGGTCTTCAAAAATCCCTACTTCATGTAATTCAGTTTTGAAAGAATTCCTATTGAAACACACAGGAAACCTGAACTTTGCAAACTGGGTATTAACTTGCACAGTTCACTGTTTACTATATAATTCAATTAGAATAATTAAACTATTATAAATTCCTAACCAAACAAGACACCAAGCTGAAATTTGGTCCATACCTAGATCAGGTGCTAATAAGGTGATAATATTGATTTCAATTTCACTGTTAGAGTTCTACAAGGTCAAACTTGGATTCAAAGTCTTAAAACTGCACTTGAATACCCAGGTTGCAAAGTTCAGAATTCTGTGTACATTTCAATGGGAACTTTGTCTGATATTAGTTGAATGTTTAGATTCTTTGAAACCTGTTTACTTACATAAGGCAGTTAGACACCATGTTGAAACTCTGCACAGGACTTCAGCAGGGGCCCCCTCTTAACCATATTTCAAGCAGAATTTGGTGCAGAATGTCTGACATTGATTTTTAGGGGGGTCAAGTCAAAATTAATTTGGACTTTTTGCTTTTTGCGACAGCTATATCTCTTCCAATAAAGCTGATGTAAGTATAAGATTGTACAAATGGGTAGTATTTAAGATAAGCTTTCACCAGCCCAAATTTGGAAGTTATACCACTTTTACTTTGACTTATGGCCCCCCCCCCCCAAGTATGGTCTGAGTGGCTTTTGAGCCATTTTTGACCCCCTGTAACTTTTAATCGGAGCAAGGTGCATTTTTCTGATCACATATTTGCAATCTGCAGCAAAAGGTAATCTTGAATGCCAAGTTTGAAGGATCTGAGGGGTGTAGTTCTTTACTTATGGCACTCTGAATATTGAATTTCACACCGGTACATGTTTTTGAGGTGACCCCCCTCAAATTTTAAATTGCTGTAGTGTGAAAGCAAAAAGAGGTACAGGTACAGAACTCAAATTTTCAGGATTTTAGTTTCACATGAATATCTTTCAAAACACCAAAAAAAGAAAGAAATCCATGAGGTGATGGTGTACTCGATTTGTTGAATTGGCATGGAATGACCCAGCACTGGGTTTTAGAGAAATCAAATATGGTCATGGGATAATACATTAGATTCAATTTTTTTAATCTGTGGAGCCAATCTTTCTCAATGTCAAGAAATCTTCAGTGAGTTATAACAGCTATTTCCTATCATTGTTCAGGATGTTCTAAGCCTTTCTGATCCGAAAATGACTATAGGATGCACTAATTGCAGTATTTACTAGTGCATTTCCCCTGTGTGTGACCTTTAACCTATGTGTGTGACCTTTGACCTTAGATTTGGTCTGTGCTCAGGTCAGTGGTCCTTTTGACCAAATTTGGTGGTCATAGGGCATTTCTACACAAATTGACCTCTAGATGATCCTAGACCTTGTGGGTCACTCTGAAACCCTGATAACAAACACCAGACTGTCCTCCCCTACTTTCATGCAAAATATCAGCCCCCATATGTCATTTAGCATAACGAAATGCATAGCCGGACAGACAGACAGACCGATAAGGCATTTCTACAGATGTCCTTTGACACACACACGCACAACGGATTACAAAGTGGCCCTGCCAGCTATGCTGGCGGCCCACAAAAAAGTCCATTCATGAAGGACTTATTCCCTGGTTTAACCCCCTGAGGTCTACCACCTTTTTTACAGTATCTCTGATTGGCTCATTACATGATATATCAGGATATAACCTTTGAGTAACCAATTAAAATAGACCTATCATAATCTGTACAAACATTTAAGGTTTTCTTACCATGTTTCTGATTGGTTATATATTGGGTTATTTGGTGTATCTAGCCAATCAAATCGGCCGGTAGACCTCAGGGGGTTAAACTCAGGTTTGAAGTTAGACTACCTTTTACAAAACCAGCCTGAAGAGAGTGTGGCTTTCTCACCTGTCTAAACATATCTTGGTGTTGGGGGTCGTGTCTTGTGTCATAGTACTGATCTACAAAACCAAAGTACTCTGATCGTTTTCTTTCTAATGTCGGCTGTCTCCTGTCTGTGTTGGCAGGTAGATAACCCTGTAAAAAAAGAAAAGCAGGATAAATGGTTATATTTTATTACCACCGCTACCACCACACCACCACCAAATATACTTATGGCAAATTTCATGCATTAAATCATGGAAACAATAAGGACAACTTAATAAACTGGGTGTGAACTGAGTTTCTCTACCATGTCTCCTACTTTCTGACAGAAAATCCTATATTTGACTGCTGCGGATTTACTTCTTCCTTACAACATGGTTCCTAAAACAGATGAAATAATATCTTCCCTCTTCCAGCTCTCCAGTGTCCAACTATAGATTTCCTTTATGACAATTTTTTTGGAATTTTTGTCCTTCCAGAACAATGTCAAGATAACAACTTCACAAATTTCTCGAGGATGATCCGAAATATGGTCACAGAGGGGAACTGTTATGGAGGGGATTGTTTTATACTACATTATGTTTTGATTACTGGCTTCACTGCACTGCTAGAAGCCACAGCCAGGTGACTTCCTGATATCATTTAGTATTGCAGAACTCTCACAAAACATCAATCGGCCGATTAAAAAATTTTTAATATTGATTAACAGATCAAAATATGCCTGCATATTGAGCCTGCTTTTGGGTGATGGCAACTATCGTACTACAAGCACTTTTTATATTTTTAGAAACTATAGTCCTACCTATCCTCAGATTATAAAAATTTGCCCTAAATTCCTCTGGGGGAACTTTCAAATGACGTCATCAAAATGGCCGCCAATGTCTATTTATATTTGGGTTATTAAACTTTATGTGCATGACAACAATTAAGGCGTATTTATGTTTTTTAATTATGTTGTTGACATTTCTCATTGTGTAATACTTTGGAATATGGTGCAAATCAAAATTGATACCAAAATAAGTACCACATTAACTAGGTAGGTTGACACGATGACGTCCTAAAGTGCACGGGGCACAAAAAGTGTTATTTTCCTAGGACACACACTATGCGAATATTCAATTTTGGCACTGAAAATATCGGATTTTCAGCAAGTTTTGGCTCGAAATGATAACAAATTACAAGTTCTATGTATACAGAGTGGTTTTCTTGCCATACTCGGCAGAACATTTTTCAAAACGTACGTAAAGTTAAGAATAAATAAATAATAATATAATAGCGGCAACAGGCGGTAGCCAGCCCCGTGGTTCCGAGGGGGCAATTTCCCTCGGTAGGTCAACAAATGTCCGGATCACAAGCAAACATTTCCCGGCCGCAGGGCAAAGAATCCGAAAGGCTGATTAACATGAATATCAGTGTTTCATTTCCCGTTTCCCCTCAGTTTTTTTTTCAGAGGGCACTCTGCCCCCTCTTTGCCCCACCTGTGGGCTACACCACTGGCTGGCAACGACCCCCTTAGCCATTGCCTTTAAAGGCGGGTCCTCAAGTTTGTTCCGTTTAAAATTTGCACCAGAGGTTGTCTCAACCATTTACCTTGAGCCTTTGATGAGAATTTTTAGCATTTAGCGCTCCTAAGTACAGTTTTTTGTGGGGTAGGTGGTCACCGGGAAGGTGGTAACCTCGCAGAGTGGACTCCTGTATAATAATACCTGGGATGAATATACCTATGGCTTCAACTATCCCTTAGCCATCGACTTTGGAGCAAACCCTAACCCCGACGAAGGTGAGACCTTCACATTTTTTTCCGCTAGAATTACCCAAAAATGTCCCAACGATTACCTGGAAGCTTTCAATGATATTAGTCATTTGCAAACCTAAAACATTCCGTTGGGGTGGGCGTGGTAACTTCCCCCGCCACCCCGTAAGACGAGGGTATTTGCTACAGCCAGGGCCGTAACTAGTGAAATTGTCACTCTCAAAAAAGAGTGAAACGCTTGTTTACTCCTTTGGAGGAGTTAAGGAATTAGGACAACACGAAAATGAGTGGAAATCACTGCTTTTTTTGAGTCATTTTCACTCTTTGGAGCGTAAATATCCCTTTTAAAGTAAAAGACCCCTCTCATTTTGATTTATTTACAAAAGTTTCACTCTTTTTGGGATGAAAGTTTCACTCTGTTACACATTTTAGAGAGTGCCCAGATGTGGGTGCGGGCCCTCGAAGTGGACACTTTTTGTTAAACAGACCCTTGTTGGATTGTTTGGCGCACCCCTTCCCGAAATGGTGATTTCTTGTCCAAATTTCTTTTAAATTTTGTACCTTTTTATCTAAAAAAAAATCATCAAAAAGTGATATTTGGCCCTTTTTGTGGAATTTGAATGTTTCCATGCCGCCCCTCGCATGCGAAGCTAGGCTATAGCAGGTGCATGTACCCGTCCACTACGGGATAATAAGTATTATTCTAAATGTGGAAATACTGGGTCCTTATGTGTATTTCATTTACAGACCAAATTCATCCGCTATTTTTCTAGAAGATTAGTGCCACTGTAAGACGTTACGGGTCACATTTAACCCTTTTCAGTGCTTCGATACATCTTTATCCCTAACGCTCTTTCCGGGAAATGACTATCAACCTGACGTGTCACCCCCAAAAAGGGAAAGGGAAGAAAGCGTTATTGTTTGTCTTGGTAGATCTAGGGGCAAATTTCCCTCAAACAAGTCAGGGATCCGCTCCGTGTTTTTTAAAAAAAACAAGCATTGTAATTATTAAATGCATGTTGAAAATCAAATCCATGCAAAAGTAGAAACAATAAATCGGGCTAATCAAATCTGAGATAACCTTCATTGGCTTAAAGGGTGGGTACGTGGTATCATGGGCTTATCAAGAAATCAAAAGAAGAAAGCCCCATCTTTGAGAACCAGATGACGATCATGATTAAGGCCGTATTTGCTGACATGTCTGGTGTGTCATCTGCAGAAGGCACATAGTGATTGCTTTGGTAATGTGTTCTGCCTGTGTAATGGTCTGTGGTTAAAATTGTTGACCCCAAATGTTTAACCAAATGCTTACATTTTCATGACACTTGGAATCAATGGTCCTTGGGTAGTGGCCCACATGTTGTTGACCTCATATGATCTTTGTTGAACTTGTGTGACCTTTGGATCCATCACAACCGCGACGCATGACTACGCATGCGATCGTTGAATTTTGTATTTTCACCTTTAGCAATCCTGATAACAGAAAACTGAAAGTTATTGCTTCATTTGCAACCCTGTGACCATTTTTAGGATGCAATGAATTCCAAACCTGGTCGATCGAACCCATGAATAGCATCACCAGTTGTAAATGCATCTGTCTTAGAAAGAAAAGGGACAATACAAAACCAATGTTCCTTTACGAACCAAAGTATATCTGCCGCAAATTCATATCTGTATAAAAACATACTTGAACGTAATTATTAAACAGATAATGTCTAAATACCAGGTACTTCGGGTCAATTGTTTTTTAAAAATATCTATGATGTGGTGCACAAAATTATTCTTATAAATGGTAAACCAAATGAAGTGCAAATGCATCTGATCATTTGTTTTTTATGTTCATGTGCTCGCTCAAAAGTCTAAAAATGGTAGCTTTTGTAACCGTAGCTAATTTTCTAATCTGTAACATTGCTAACAATCTGTAACATCTGAATCGTGGATTACGCTAAGATATACGTACGAATAGTAATAGTTCTTCAGATACCTTGGGTACTTTTACCTTACAAATTATTATAATAATTAAAAGACTGTGCCAAAAAGTTTAAAAGAAAGTTTTACTAAATACTGTCTTTTTAAATATAAAAATCAACAAATTAAAATTTTCTGTATTAACCCTCTTCCAACCAAGGTTTTTGTACTACTTTCACTACCAATTAGGGTGTGTTACCCCCCCCCCCCCCCCGTTTTTTTCTAATTAGCGACAAACATCTTGTTTTGTATCAGTGTGTACTAACATAGGTCCTTCTTCAATCCAATACAAACATATCAAGTTTTAACCATTATGAGTCACTATGACTGTCATAGTGCGTCATAACAGAGGTTATTTTTTAAGCATATTTTGTACAAATCGGCCAAAATCAATGGTTTTTCCGACGTTTTTGTCTCCTGGCCCAAGTAAATTGGTATTTATTTGCAATGATGGGCCAAGGACGCTACACATGTTATTACTACAATCATAAGAAAAAATACAATTTTCAGTATTTGCTTACAATAGGAGTTGGCTAAAAAGATGAGTTTTTGTTTTTATTTTTGGCAAATAAAAAAAAAAAAACAGTTTTTTTTGTATTCCATTTACTTCTATCTCAACATGAATGACAAAATTTCACCTGGGTCTAATAAAAAAGTGGCCCCGGCCAAAATCCAAAATGGCCAGCCGTTTTCCCTGAACTCACATTTTCGGCGGCCATAACTTATCATTTGTGGGTCCTCTTTGTGTGGTTTTTTTGGCGTCTATATAACCCTATTTTTTAGGGGCAACGATTCCATTTATGCAGTTAAATTCTGTAAATTAGGCAGTTAATGAATTAAGGCACATTTTTGATATTTTTTTTGCCATATATACTGGGGTGAGCTGTTGCACCGATTACCTAGCGAATGCAGTTAAATCTCCAAGAAAAGGTATTCCTTAAAAAATTACTGGTACTGCATGAGATATCTAATTGATTTTAACACCTTTGTTAGTGGTCCATATTTCTGTATTTACATATATGCGACTTTTGTTAAAAGTCTGGAGAAAAGTGATGGTAGAAACAATCATTTTCCCATGTTTCACTAATGTATAATTTGATAAAAACCTGGACACGAGTGATTGATGCTTAGGAAATGTTTCTAATCAAAATCCTGAGGTATGACGACATTGCTTGAGAAATTATTTTTAAAAAAACAAAAATTTTGGAATCTGAAAATTTTCTGGACCGTTGCTTCCTTAAAAATAAAACTATAACACCGGAAAAACTACTTCAACAGACTCACAAATGCAAATAGGCCTATAGAACTACAGCAAACAGCTCTTTTCAGAGCCACCCAATTTCCCAAACTTCATAGTTTATAGCCTGCTTAAACATTCAACACTAGTGATATAATTCACTACCTTTTCTAATCATCCTCTATTTTGCACTATACACTCAAAAGAGACTTCTACACAAAAAAACACAGACCTCTGTCAGCCGTTTTTTCACCTCATAACCCTCACATAGGCCTATATTCAACATTCCTTGAAATAAGATAATTTTTTAAGGAATGCCTTTTTCTTGGGAGAATTTAACTGCGTCTCTAGGTAATCGTTGAATACAGCTCCCCCCCTATTATCCAGAGAGTCGCCCATCAATGTGATGCAGATGTCCGCAGGAACCTCTACAAGGTCAACAAAATTATCCAAAAAAGAGATGATTGAGAACCTTATGTCTTGTTGGGGGAAAAAAAAAAACATTTTGTTTGTCAAGCAAGGAAGCTTTGTAATTGCCATGAGAAGGAACTACGAGGGTGGCCCAAGAAGCAACACTGGAATGTCTCACTCTCAAGAACCTACATGTATGTTCCAACCTACCAACCACTTTTTGCTGTTATTTGGGAAGAGTTGGGCACCCAAAAGATGGTACATTGGGTTTTACTTGAATGACAATGGGATGGAACTTTCTGAGTGGACCACCTGATGCTGCTTGGTTCCGGAGATGGCATCTGGCAGCGACGCACATGGGACGGATCACATTCAGGACACTAGAAAAAAAAAAAAAAAAAAGAAAACAAAAGGGGAAAAACAAGATCACAGATTGTGCCATGGCCATTCAGAACCTGAAACTTCTCTAGGATGCCCATATTTGTCTTAAGCCATCAAAAAAAATGCGGTTATCTTTTTGCGGAATTTGCTACTTAAGGTAAAATAACCAGAAATGTGGTCAAAACATGTTTTCTCACTCACGACCTGATGGCTTTGTATTTTAGATGCATAACAATTGCTTACCCCAAAACATGGGGTTATAGACCACAAACAAGTACAACACCACAAATGACAAAGTTATTGTGTGAAAATGGTGGATTTTTTTAGTTAAAACGGTGGCCATTTTGGTATTTTGGCCCGGCGCACTTTTTTTCTTAGATCCCAGGCAAAAAATTTTGTCATTCTTTGAGATAGAGTAAATGGAATACAAAAAAACTTTTGCAAAAAATAAAATGACCAAAAACAATGATTTTTCACCCCTGTATAGCCCACTCCTACTTACAATACCATTGTTACCATAAAGTGTAGGAAGTGGGTTTTGATGGGACACCCTGGCCTTCCTGAAGGTGTACCTCCAATTTCATTTTCGCTAAAATGACCACACGGATGAACTTAACAATTACATAAAACCTCAGAATCATATCGTTTTGTGTTTTTTGTGCGTCGGGATCATCCGTTTGGGGGTCCCCCCTTCTGGTCGGATGGATGACTGAATAACTAAACATACGGGAATACCATTGTTTTATTATTTTTCTTAAAATTTTGAAAGGTATCAAAATTTTGCCATCTTTTAAAATTTCTTGCATGATAGGCACCCCTCTTCTGTGTACACAGGTAAGCCCTCTTTACCTCTACTGGTTTTTTAAACTTGTATGTTGAAAGAGGATTTCAAATATTCATTTGTTAAAAACTACCAGCAAAAGCGTTTCCCTGGGATTACTTCCAGAGCTTTAAACTATGACAAAGTACCCATCCAAATAGTTAAAAATGCATAGAATGTGCCAAAATATCCTGAATTTTCATATATGGTTAATTGTGCGCTTTTAACAGCTTTATGCGCTCTTTAATTTCTTCTTATGCAAAAAAGGCATCCTTGTTTACCAAAAGTTATGTGTTGTGAGGTGTTTGTTTATATGTGTGCGAAATGCGTTCTTGATAACTGCAAACAAACTTTTAAAATAGAGTATCAACTTTAATTATGATCTTATATAACACTATGTAATTATGCCTGTATTTATCTGGTGTGCATGTGTTTGTACATGTTTGTACAGCTATTTTTCCCCAACGTTAGCTATAATGAGCCAGGAGAACGTTTACTGCCAAATGGCCAACCAAGGAACTCCCAAAGACCCCCTCAGTTGCGTAGCTTGGGTCGTCGGAAAGGGGCTACCCACTTGGAAGATATTGCGACAAAAGTGGGAAATTTGAGGCAAAATCAACTCGTTTGGACGCTACCCCTCCCGATCGGGACGATTTTCATTGGACGGGCTGACTTTTCCCTGACCGCGCTTTTGGAGGTTGTGTTTGTTTGCCCCCCCCCCACCCCGAACCACAATGCTGCCTATAGATGTCATCGGGCCACATGCCCTGGGCGCCGGCTTTAAGGAGGTGAAAGCGGCCGGGGAAATCGGGCAATTATTTATGGGCAAATAGGCTGCAATGATTCGAAAAATAAACTTTAATGAGATAACCACGATAAGCTATGATAGGTCTAATGTAAAATACTCTTTGCTTGAGGAAAGCGTGTCCACTTTTCATTCTCTCCCATATGTGTGCTATAATATATGTGTATAGGTCTAGCTTGGAGATCCAAGCAGCAATTAACATTTAGGCCAGTTTTTAGATTTAATCGAAATAACATATCGTATAGGCTCTGTGTGCGTATCAGTAGTGTTACAATCACATATGGGAGAGAATGAAAAATGGACATGCTTTAAAAAATGGACATGCTTTTCTTGAGCAAAGAGTATATTTACATTAGACCTATCATGATTCATTACAGTTAACTGTTCTTGCGTATGTGCCGCAAATATGGATTTCATTTTTAGTCTTCTGGTATGAAAAAAGGTTTCAAGCCAATTTTGGTATAGTAATCTTTTTCCAAATCTTAAACAATTTCTTGAAAATTAAGTCCAATATCCTCAACCTGAAGCCAACATTTTCCAAATTTGCGAAAAAAGGGTCAAAACTTGAAGAAAAAAATGGCAAAATTGTCACGGTTAAATTAAATCTCTGCATGGTATAGCTATGGGTCCCTTTTTCGGTAAAAATCACTATATATATAGGCCCTACTTCCAGATTCCCGGAAGCACGTACGCGTCCGTCCCTACCCAAACCAGACTTGAGACCCACCACGACCATATCAATATTTTGTCATATACTCTTTTAAAACCAAAGATTGAAAATCAACATTAAAGATTGGCATGAAGGAAAGACTTATGTCTTTAATTTTTGTTTGCAAAAAAAAAGTCTTTAATTCATCCTTGTAAACAACTTCGCAGTCATCTTGCAAAAATCAAGAACATAATGCCTAAAATTACAACTTTGAGGTGATTTTGCTTTTTACCACTGCTGTTGTTTTCAACTATTGTATTTTATTTTGCCATTCTATTAGTATGTTTTTTTTTTTGTTGAGTAAAATATGGCTAAATGAAACTCCTCTTTCACACAATACATGAGCCGTTTTTTTTTTTTTTTTTTTTTTTTTTTTTTTTTTTTTTTTTTTTTTTTTTTTTTTTTTTTTTTTTTTTTTTTTTTTTTTTTTTTTTTTTTTTGAGCCGATATTGGCAGATGATAAGCTGTGCCGATACGGTATGTTTAAAGTGCCCCCCCCCCCCGGATTTTCGCGACGCCGATGGGAAAGACATACGGTCAACCGGCGAGCGAAATAATGAAAAAGGTCAGTATATTTTTAACAGTACTGGCCAACAAATTATAATATTACAGTACCCCTTTTTAAGCCAATTTAGGTATGTTCATCTATTTTCAAATCTTAAACAATTTCTTGAAAATTAAGTCCAATTTCCTCAATCTGATTGGCGAAAAAAGTAAAAATGGCAAAATTGTCACGGTTAAATCTCTGCGTGGTATTTTATAGTCCAAAACGCAAATTTTGTGATTTTCCCCATAGGATTACACAGTTAAGAAAGTGAGTACGGTCACAACTTTTGATTTGAAGCCTGCCCTCGCCTGCTGGCTTGTGGTCATTCCTATCTATGGGTCCCTTTTTCGGCAAAAATCACTAAAGATATAGGCCCAACTTCCACATTTCCCGGAGGCACGTACGCGTCCATCCTTATAACCAAACCAAGCTTGAGACCCACCACGGCCATATCAATATTTTGTCATACTCTCTTAAAACCAAAGATTGAAAATCAATATTAAAGATAGGGATGAAGGAAAGGTTTAAAAGTCTTTAATTCATCCTTGTAAACAACTTCGCAGTCATGTTGCAAAAATCAAGAACATATGCT
>JAMKCH010019084.1:0-33164 GCA_023653785.1 Ophioderma brevispina | reverse complement strand
CAATACTATGGTCTTGTCAGCTTTTTCATGTTATATTACCACTTTTTCTAGAATCTTTACAAAAAAAACAATGAAATGCCAAATATTATGAAGGATTGCAGAAAAGCAAATCCACGCACAAGTTTCATTTATTCAGAGATGTCGAAAGATTCCACATTACAAGATTATGAATGTATCAGCTAAAGGCAGTAGTATAAAATAAAAAGTTTAAAACTGAACAGAATTGTTTGATGCTACTGTGCTTCAGAAAAGAACGCATAAAACACACACAGACCACCCACCCACATATATTAATATGTTTTCTTAAGTTTCTTACCTTTCAAGTTTTAATAGCAATAACATACTTGCTAATGCTTCTGGATGATCTGAAAAGAAGAAAAATGAATACATTAGAGTTTTAAGAGTAGATTATCAGGGTGCAAAATAAGGACCATGGAGGGCAAGACAGTTTTTATAATATCCGACTTTTACGGAAACAAGGAAACCTGTGTTTTTTTAGTTCTTGTATGCCTTTGGCATAATTACATTGTGCTGCAATACAGAAGAAGGATCTACAAAAAACTGTAAAATATGTCGGCACCTGTAGCGTGCATCGTTTTTAGGGCATTTGGGCAATTTTACTGCTTAATCTGGATTAAAAACATTAGGGGATGTCATTTTACAAACGTGTTACGTTTTGGATGAGAGCATGACTGAATACAAAAACAGAAAAATAACTAAGAATGACTTATGGTGCAGGAATTGCATTTTCGTGGAAGCACAAAATTCAGCAGTCATTAGTCTTTCAAAAGGGCACAACGGCAATCGAATGAAAGGGGCACAGTAGTACTGCCTTTGATTTTTGGTGTTTTGGGGGCATCGCAACAGCGGCATTGGGAACCAACGGCAATTGCTGTCAGTCTCATTGTTTATTTTGCAGCCTGGAGTTTTTTTTTTTTTTTTTTTTGAGACCATTTCTCTTTTAGGGGTGTTATTATGGTAATTTGGGGCATTCCACTTCTCAGAAGGGAAATGCATATGTTTCAGTCAACATTGGTGTAAAGGAAATCAGTTCAGTGTAATGATTTTTATAATATCCGACTTTTACGGAAACAAGGAAACCTGTGTTTTTTTAGTTCTTGTATGCCTTTGGCATAATTACATTGTGCTGCAATACAGAAGAAGGATCTACAAAAAACTGTAAAATATGTCGGCACCTGTAGCGTGCATCGTTTTTAGGGCATTTGGGCTATTTTACTGCTTAATCTGGATTAAAAACATTAGGGGATGTCATTTTACAAACATGTTACGTTTTGGATGAGAGCATGACTGAATACAACTAGAATTTCGCGGTTCTCGGCTTTCGCGCTCGCTATATTCAAAGAATATAAGCTGTGGGCCGCCCCATGAAAAAACTTAACAATTTTTGACACACACATCCATACAAACACACACACATACACACATACATACACACGCACAACGGATTGCTAAGTGGTCCTGCCAGCTATAGCTGGCAGCCCACAAAAACAGAAAAATAACTAAGAATGACTTATGGTGCAGGAATTGCATTTTCGTGGAAGCACAAAATTCAGCAGTCATTAGTCTTTCAAAAGGGCACAACGCCAATCGAATGAAAGGGGCACAGTAGTACTGCCTTTGATTTTTGGTGTTTTGGGGGCATCGCAACAGCGGCATTGGGAACCAACGGCAATTGCTGTCAGTCTCATTGTTTATTTTGCAGCCTGGAGATTATTTTCAGAACATTTCACCTGCTTTTGCGATCCACCTTTCTTCTCTCCTGTTTTAGAACTTGACCTCAGAGGACCGTCGACCTATGCAAGTGATCCTTGTTGCATGTTTGCCCCAAGTTTGGTTGCAATTGGACTTCATCATTTCAAATTATGTCAATTTGATGTTTTCAGCCCATTTTATAACTTGACCTCAAGTTCTGTAGAAATTGGATTTTTACTTCTCAAATGAAACCAATTCGATGTCAGCCTATTTTAAAACTTGACATGACCTTTGACCTTGGTATGCGACTCTTGACCTAATTATCATATGAAGGTTCCCAAGGGGCATCTACGACCCAAGTTCTCCGAAACTTTAACCTTTGAAAACGCAGGCAGATGGCCACACAGGCAGGCAGACAGGCAGAAATGACTGGTAGGTATCACCTGCAAATCCTTGCAAGTGACACAAAAAGTGTTTCTGAAAATCAGCAATACATTTTTACACAGAGTTGTAACATGTAGTCAATGAAAAATATGACATGACTATTAACGTTGCTGTACATTCGCCATCAAAATGTCTGTGGTATTTCTTCTGCTTTGAGCGTGATGTGCATAAACACAAGTGATTTTGCTCACTTCTGATTGGCTGATCACCGCTCGACAACAGCGTGTGTTTGAGAGTGGCTCAGATCATACAAAGCTCCGCCCCTTTTTACGCATTCATAACAACTGCATTGGCCACAGAAGTACTTTGATAGTGAGTATAATATCCAGCAAGTTTTTCACATTCTATATTCAAAATATGTTCTGCTTAATTTAACTGAAAATTCCATCTATAAATATCACTTGGTCAGTAAGTTACTCACTTAAGATGTCAAGGAACAGATATGACACATGAATACTGATGTTTTGGGCCGTATCTAGAAATTATAATCCCAATTACAGACTTGATCGCAATCACCTTATATGAATGTTTCATTTGTATTTTCTACACAGGTTGTCCACTGGAATGGATTAATTCACTCAGTGCATTATTTATCCACCCTTCATCAACATTTGCCATAGGCGAGTGCCAAACACATCTGAAACATCTGGTCAAATTACATGTTATTTTGGTAAGGTTACTGTACATTTCAAAACTGCTCAATGACCAACCACCCTTGGCCAGTGGGCTGGATCTAGCCCTCAGGCGGTCTACTGAGAAGCACTTCCCATATATGTTACAACATCTGAAGCCATGTAGGTACATTACACCCATGCATATATAGTCCCAGGGCATAATCATCTAGGCGGCAATAAATACGAAGTACTGGCCTTTGAATATGTACGTCTGAGGGACAGATACTTGGTGTCTACTCGGGATCATGGCTCGAAAAAATATTTCCCGGGAGGGGGATTCTGATTTTGTAAAATTTCCTGTGAGGTCAGAGAGTTTAAAGTCAGTTTTGTTATCAAAAGTTTCTATCAGCTCATCAGATTTCCCGCAAGGCATGTCATTTTCTGGGAACCAGCTTCCCATATTCCCCACTTTTTCGAACCATGCTCGGGAGTAACCATGAGGCTATTTCCATGAAGATACTGGCTGTGTACTAATTGGTGTCACTTACCTCTATAGTTTAGTTTGGGCAGGACAGGAATAAGAAGTTCTACTTCAAAGTCATGGGCATCTAATAGCTGCCACACACAGTACTGTTCAAAGGTTTCCCAATCTAATGTTTTTTCTGGAGTAAGAACAGAGTTTGCAATGCATGATGATTTCAACATTTCAAGATAATGTGAAACTTTTTTCAACAAGCCAGGGTAAGGGTGGGTTCATACTACATCTGCAGATGCTAGCCTTTCAAACATGCATTTTATGCAATGTGTATGATCATACACATTGCATAAAATGCATGTTTGAAAGGCTAGCTTCGCGCGCCTGCATGTTTGAAAGACTAGCGTTGGTCGACATCTGCCAATGAAGCATGAACCCACCATAACTCCTTCACAGCGTGAGTCTAAAAGAATTACACTCATTTTGATACATTTTTTTTCTGCAGCAATGAAAATTTCCTAAAGATATTGACTAAAAAAAAAAATATATAAATTATTATTTTGCCTACTAGAGACATTTTTAATCTTGATTTTTTTTAACTTTGTATTGATAAGTTATGTCTGCTACAATAAGCTATTTGGACTTTTCATTCAAAACACACAGAAAGCCTTAAAAAAAACAGAAAATAGAAATATGAATTTGTGTATGGATAGAACAAATGTTTATGTTAAGAATTTTATTTGCTCTTCTTAGTTTAAAATGTGCACTGCTCCCTTAAAGGAGCATTTTCTTATCCAGTACCACTATCCCCTCAACCAATGAGATTGGTGTGATCTGAAATTTTGGCTGCTCTGCATTGTATATGTACTTAACTTCAATATAGATTAGTTAAAAATATGAGAGTCGGTTGATTTTTTTTTTATCTTCACGTTTTATTCTAAAATGAATACAACATATGTTTTTTTCAATGACATAGCAAAGATCTTTTATTTTACTTGTTGTAGTTGTTTTGTTGTCTTGTCTTGATATTTTTGTCTTTGTGTTGGTAAAATTTTTTTAATTGTTCATGAAAATCATGGGTCAGTGGGCAGTTTTATTTTTATTTTTTGTTAATTTGCATAAAAAAATTTGAGTCGGCAGGTTTTTTTTTTTAGAGTCAGTTGGGTCACGGCATTTTTTTTATTTTGCCTTACAACGCAGTGGCCTATGGGGCACTATGATACAGACACTTCCTCAAAATGCATCAACAGAATAAAGTGAAATTTTGGAAATATGTTTTCCACCAAGCTTATCAGTTGAATCCAGAACAAACAAATAATGTATTCACAAATACACCTACCTATTGTACTTGCAACGGTTTCCTTCTTGAATATGACTAGGTTACCTTGCAATATGTCAGATATCAGATCTTGAAGCTGCAAAGTGAGATGGAACATTTAATTAGTTTTCAGTTGCAGGAAAATATCTCTCTTAAAAGTGGGTGAACCCCGATCGACACCTTGTTTCCCCCTTTACTCCATCAAAGTGTTGAGATCTTGGTATCATAAAATAGTGTCCTATTTTTTTCTCTTACCCCATACTGCATTTGCTATATTCTGACGCTCATAGCCACTTGCGTCTCATTGCGTATTTTGTTGCGTTTCTACGGGTCTTCGATTTTTCACACGGGGTGGTGGCGGTCCTTTCTTTTTGTATTTAAGCATAAGGATTGCAAAATTCGGTTCAGATGACCTTAAATTATAAATCTGTTTTAAAATGAGAATAAAGGTATTATTTGGGGACCGGTAACTCCCTCTTTTTACAACGAATTGAACGGTCTATACCATTATTTTTGCGGGACGAAATCCGCCTCCGGCTCGTTCTGTCCACTTAAAAAAAAAAAAATTGTAAATGGTTCGCCTTAGTTCAATTCGTCATAGAGAGTACCGTTTCCCCCAATCATACCTTTATTCTCTAAATTAGCAAATTTTTTGGCTGCTACTGACCCAAATGGCCGTAACTCAAAATTTGTATCATATGTTGTGCTTGATATGCTTCTTGTGCGGGAAAAGATATCATATGAAAAAATTGTCCTTATTTCCATATCAAAGGTGGTGACCTTACTGACAGCCTCATCTTTCTACTTTGCATCACCCCCCCCCCCCATAAATTGAAGATTTTGATATCAGAATAATATTAAATATTTTTTCCCCATAACCCCAATAAAATCTTAGCTCGTGAAAACTATTCATTAGACAGTTGAACAAAAAAGGTTATCGTCCTAATATTTCGATGCGCATAGTGCTCTATAGGCTACTATACAAATATTTTTGCTTAAATAGTACCAAAAACTATTGGAGCAATTTAGCTTGAATTTGGATTCAGGTGTTTTTGGGTGATAAGACACCTATGAAAACAATTCAGACCCACCTTAACTTCAAATGGTAAGGTGATATTTTAGCATCTTTAAGATTTACTGGAAATAAATCTGGCACAACCTGTGACGAGTCTTATACAGGCGACTATGGTAGTCAACAACTCTGTGCTTTCAATGATGTATCTGGAAACTAAACAAATAGAATTGAGACAGGTGTAATTTTAATTGTATTAAAGACTACCAGTCAACAAAATATAACAAGGCGAAAGCGTATTTACGCGATGCGTATGTCCCCGCCGAATGTCGCGATCATAACATGCGATAAAGGCACTAAAACACCCCATCCCCAAACACCCCACCCCTCCCCTAATGGCATAGTAGTCTCATCATGTAGTGGGGGAAGGGGGAAAAAAAAAGGGGGCGAAGGAATTTTGCCTATCCAACGTACCGTTTCAAGATACAGCAAATACCATATTTAAGTAGCTCATTTGCATCTCCGCATATATCACATACTTTCAAATTGCAAAAAGATGTGGGGCCATCCAGAAAACATGTACACAGGCCGTGCAGGATAATTTCAAAAATTTATGCAAATTAGAGATACTGAGGAGATTAACCGATTTTTTATCGGACTCGGATCGCGGCCGTTTTTGCGAAATCGGCAAAAGATCGGATCGGCAAAATATGTCGAGCTTGGCCGATCCTCAACCGAATATTGAATGAAAGAAGGGACAAAGTCTATGGAATTTTACCAGTTTTTAAGTTTGAAACCCTAGTTACTCAAACGATTTTAATTTTTGATTTAGCTATCATCTTCATCATTATAACTCTAGCCTACATGAGAAAACTTAAGGCTAATGAGCTCCTTACTTATAAAATACTATCACGATCTCAACTTCAACAAGGCGGTTCCAAATTCAGCTATACTGCACTGATTATGTCCTAAGTTTACACGCATGACAGGCGCATATGACCTCTGCTCTCCAACGGAATCGTCGTTGTAATTGAACATGAATGAAATTCTGCTTTCTGTTTTATTATTTTTGTATCTTTTGTGCGCAAGTTCAAGCCTTCATGAACATAAACATCCTTAGAAGCAGAGTCCAGAAATACGGCCGAAATTTTCCCATTTCCACTCTTTCGTACGTATTTTTTTAGGTTCGTTTTTTCACTTGCATTGGCTGTATTTTGTACAGCATCTAACAGTGTCATAATAAATACGTAGAAGAGACTAAAGTTGTTTTTGTCAAACATGTGTCGCTGCATGAATTCTCAGACTAATTTGCATAAACTAACATTTATCATTTATGTTGTCACCACCTGTATAGCTTTACCAAGCTCACGTGGTGCTACTCATCTCATTCCATTCTCCTCATTGATGTCGTGCTTGAAAGAAAAGGGGATCAGCAGAAAGTTTTGTTTTTGTTTATACGGCGTACTGAAGTATTTTCCACAGTGTCGTTGTGACACAGAGCGTCAAAAATATCTAAAGTCATTGATACTGCGTGAGAGAACTAACATTACAGCCATAGATTCTAGAGAAAGTGGTGTACATGACTACTCAAAAATCATAGGTTCTTTTATGGATGTTTTTGCATCAGAGAGGGTCAGAATTTTGATTAAATACCGAGAACATCCTCAACCTAGGTGGTAAAACCTAGGAACCCATGCACTGAGAAAATTAAACGTTCTTAATCGGTAGTTTGCTCTGTGGGCTCTGAACACCAAACACCTTTTCCCACAATGCTTAGTATGCTACGTAATTAGACTGAGTAATATGCAAGCTCATACTTTCCGAACCGCCGTATTTTTTTGATAACGAGCCACACAGAGCGTGCGGTGTGGACCTGTGGTTAAGATGAATATCAATTTGCTTAGAACATAAATAACGCTAT
Source organism: Ophioderma brevispina (assembly GCA_023653785.1). Taxonomy (NCBI): domain Eukaryota; kingdom Metazoa; phylum Echinodermata; class Ophiuroidea; order Amphilepidida; family Ophiodermatidae; genus Ophioderma; species Ophioderma brevispina. Next base: position 25,667 of record JAMKCH010019084.1, on the reverse strand, counting down.
CCCAAAGGCCATGTGGCGCTAGCGACTCATCTATCCATGCGCTCATTGATTATTATGAATACATAAAAAGATAAGGGATCATCAGCAGCAAGGTCATGAATTTTCTCAGCCCTTGCGAGCGCGAGGTCCTTCAGCTCATGCAATCGCTATGCTCTGCATCTGTCTTTTGTCTCTAAGACACGTGTTTTTCCGGGGAATCCCATTTACGTCCTTGAGAATTGATTGCGGGGGGGGGTATACTACTGACAAAAATATGTTAAAAGAAATGACTGGAAATCATAAAAAAAAATACAAAATGATAGAAAATGGGAATACAATTGATTTGTAAATTGTCTGCGAAACAGAATTTTTAACATTTTCGCCATTTTGACCGCAATTAAATTGCAGTACTATAGAGCCTTACACGCACATTCCTTTGCAACCTGTCAGCACATTAGCATATTGTAAGACGGCCCTGACTGGGATGGGGCACGTGAAGGCCGGTCTGAGCGACTACGGTATAATTTAACAAAGTTTTGGTTTATTAACTTGACGCATATTTTGAAATGCAATTAATCATAAATTAATCTTCATTAAATTGAGGCATGATGGTCTTGCTATTCTGATGAAACTCAGACAGAGTTGTTTTGCGGGATGCGCTTTTGATTGCGGACTTTATCTTTGACACAAGTCTGGTAGTAAAAGATAACCTTTTCCTCTAAAATCCCTCAATCGAACTTAGTACAAATGTGGACACACAGATTTATTACTATAATCATCCGTCGCCAATTTCCATATAAGTTTTTAAAAAGTGAACCACCGTGCACTCCTACTAAGCCTCCCTAGGGTTGGCGATCTTTAAACATATAGGCGAAACCGTTTTCCGGATCCGATCGGTGGATCGGCCGAACGACAAAAAAGTATCGGGCATCGGATCTGCAGAATGAAACCCTGGAACGGTTAATCTCTATTAGATACTTAATTAGCATATTTACGCCCAAAAATCTAATCAGGTCGGGAACTCTCACCCCTTCTTCCACCAAGTTACATTATTGTTTTGCCCTTACGTAACTCATATAAATCAATACCCATTGTTACCATTTTTATCACAGACGGACGGACGGACGACGCTGCTCCAGTTATAGTCCCCGTTCCTAACTCGTTCGGTGGGGGACAATAAATTGGGACTCCAAGACCTGAAGTAGGACCCATATCTATACCAATTTTTTTTACAGAATTTTACCCCTTTTTCTTCAAAATTTTGACCTTTTCGCAAAATTTGGAAAATTTGATTTCAGATTGAGGAAATTCACTATTTTTCCAAAAATTAAGAACATTTTTGAAAAAAAAAATGACCCATTGCTATATATCAAAATTGTCATGGACACGGTCTTTACTATCAGAAGGCCGAAAATGGAGAACCCTGTTTATGGCACGTCCCTGTATGGTCACTTGTGTAGAGTTTATCCTGAAGAATACTTACTTGCTTATAAATTGGAGTGACTAAATAACAAGTACCTCAACATGGGGGCTTCATCTTGACAAGCCTACAGAAAAAAAATACACAATATCACGTCAAAACAGATACTACAAACATATTTTAAAATCCATGTGATAGATACAAAAGCATATATTTGACCTGCACTAATGACGATTCAGTACTGTTACAATGTTGTTAAGTAAAACCAGTTATATTGTAACAAAATGGTGTTGCAATACAGCAGAATGCTGTTTGGATTTTTTGAAATTTTTAAAGATTAAAAAAATGAAGTACCTTGAAATCTTTGACTAGACATGTGACAGCTTCCCGACTCGTAAGTTTTGCACACCTCTTCATACACATGGAGTTTACTCTCACCAGGTTTACTACTGCAAAAAGGAAAGAAAACAGAGCAACAAAGAGAGTGAGAGGATGTGGATGAGAATATTATCTTATGCTTACTAGTGTTTTGTATGTGAAACACATCAGCAACACATGACTTGCCAATTAACATGCTTCCGCTATGTAACAATTCTTTTATTTTTTGGCCTTATGGTTAAGAGTTCTTTTTTTGTCAGAGATTGGCCATAAATACAATTTTAAAGAGGGTACATATGGAACTCTTTCCTTATAGGCATACAGTCACTCACTTTAGCAAAGATAGCATCACTATCTGCAGTTAATGAATCAATGAATGAATCAATCATTTCCCTTATTATCCATAGATACATCAACTAACATAAAAACACATACATATACATAAAACAGAAATAGCAATATGGAGGATAAGTCCAAAAAGGATAATAAGTCCCGACAACCAGATCTCCCTGAAAAGACACACAAAATGTTTTCAAAACAGTTTGAATAACATTGCAAAATAAAATCATACACAGCTGACAGACACCACAAAGGACGGTGCTTAGGACACAATAATCATGTTAGAAAACGTTTACTTATAGTTTGAGCGAAATTTGTTGCTTAAGCTGTAAACGGAAATGTTTCACAGACTTGATTGTTTTTTACTTTTCTAACAATTCCAAAGAATGGGGCCATTTGTTCAATACATTGGTCGGAAAAAGTTCTTTGTTTCTTGTTTAAATTGACGATAATTTACATGTCTGTCTGATAGCCATGGATGTCAGAGCGTTTTATAAAATAGTTTATCAAATGTATTGGGCATCATTACGAAAAGCCTTGATGATACTTATACTGCAATTTACATACGCTTTGACAAAAACCAAACATTTTAAGTTTCAGGTTGTGAATACTTAGAGAAAATCCCTTACCTTGAATGAAGTTAATAGAGGTAATTGTTATCCTATCTTGTTATGGTTTCTCATAAAGATACATACTAAGGTTAACAGCTGCAGTGGACATTGAATCATCTCTGTGTCGGGACTTCTTAAATTCATGCACAAAGTTGAAAAACCCACAGAAATTACGTATTATGTCCAGAATCAAATATGAGATGTGTGTTAAAAAGCTGTGCGAGTCTGTGTATGTCACAGTTGCAACTTGACCTAGTATTAAAACAGGTGCAATTGGCTGATTCAGCAGAGGGCAGGTGTACTTTACCAGGGGTTGTTTTTGTGGAAATTCCTGAATTTTTTTTAAAATCCTATAAACAGTGTAAATTGACCTAAATGCTTAGAATTGGGTTGGAATTAAATAAAGTTGCATAAATTGTGAAATAAAAAATCCTGAACTAGGATAAATCCTGGTGTACTGCATAGCTCGCTAGTGAATGATGAAAATACTAACTGTGAGCGGCACATCTCAGATTTGAATCCAGGCATAATAGTACTGAACTTTGTAATGTATAATGCAATGAGTTGATTTGTTGAGTACCAAAGGCAGTTGCCAACTGACGTTAGCAATTTTCGAAAAAAAAATTGCGTAACAAAATTATGTGGCCATAATTAACAAACATTGCACGAAGAACTAATCCAGGGTCCACATGGACCCCCAATTATGCACGCATAGTGTTAATGAGGACAGTTAAAGCCACATTTCAAAATGGCAAAAGGAAATGTAGGATTTTATTTTTGCATCATCATTTAGGCTAACTTTCTCTGTGAGATCGCACACATTTGGCATAATGTGACCCACCTTCTTACAAAGACCTTGCATTTTAAAGTTTTGGGAATATTGGCAAGGAACATAACTTTAATCACCTAATATTACCTACATTGGTTTCCTAATGAGTCCTCCATTGTTCTGAAACGGCAAAGGAAACTGCGCTTAAAATATGATGTCCACGAATCCAAAAATCATTTAACCCAATCCAATGAGAATTGAAAGGGGCGGTATACAGAGCTGATATCAACAAATACGAGGAGGGAATGAATAAGATAACATTGTTATTGTTTCACAACCTCCTGTCCTAGATTCTTTAATTCTGATTAATAACTATATGCTCAAATGGAATTGTTGACTGTTATACTATTCTATCCCTTGAAATATGTTTGTTCCTTAAACATTTCCCTGGACCGTTGCTAAGGCAATACATGGCCGCACATCCGGGACTTTAAGGGATAAAGATTTTCATTACTGACCTCCCGTAGGCCAAACGTGTGGGCAGACGAGCCGAGATAGGGTTGCAGTATTTCTTTGAAAAATGGCCTCGAGCCAAGACATCTGGGCTGAGAAATCTAGGGCAGGCGCCAGTCAGAATTGATATGTCTCACTAGCTTTGAGAAAATGGTTTAACTTCAATGCCGCTAAAACAATGAAACCGCTGAAGTGAATATGGGCTAGAAGTGCCCAAAGTCTGGGGAAAAAGTGAATGGTCACAGATACAAGTGACCATTATTTTAGTTTATAATACAGAAGAAACAATTGTGGACAAATAATTATCTCTCAAAATGCTAAGCCTTTGACCTTGCCTGTCCTAAATGGCCCCTACAAGAATAAACTATCATACAATAGAACAATATTTTATCATGATTGCAGTCATTTGACCTGTAATAGTAGACATGCAAAATCGATTGATAGAATTTTATTACCTCATACAGGTAAAGAAACCACATGATATCATGATGTGAATGAAACACAATATTGACTGACCTATATTATGCCAATGTAAAATATATCTCATTCTTCAAAATTGACTATACATTCATTTACCTTTACACTCCTAATTTTTACGTGATGGCGTGATTTAATATGTGGTAAGTATCCTTAGTACAAAAAATGGTTTAAAAAAATTGGGAGAACTTTTCAGGAAATATCCTTATGTCAAGTTAAGTGTCCAAACCAAATTTACAATGATCTACTCACTCTCTGAGCTTCTTCTGGTAGAATTATCCTGACATTTGGTGGATTGTAAGTAATGTCAGAAAGCTTGCTAATGGACCTGCTGTGTCACTGTCAAAGTCATCCTGTAACCCCAACAAACACCCAATCCATGTAAATCCGCCACTACATATTGGAATGCCTCCCACATATAAGGGGACAATGATGAGAAGATTCAATTTGAAATGAGAAACAAGGACATGCCTATCTAAGACCAACCCAAGCAAAAGATAAAAGAAGTAAATTCTGGGATGAATCAGACTTTTCTTTTGATGCAGTAAAACTTTATACGTATTATATAGCAGGCACTATGAGTTACAATAAGCTCCTCTACCAAGGACACAGTTATGGGTTGGACTTGTACATACATGACATTGAACTTGACCTTGTTGTGATCTGGGTATACATATATCATACCCAAAAATACAGGGGTGTATCTTCTAAATACATTTGTACTGAAAGCTACGGAAACTGTTGCCAAGGTAATTGAGATTTTACCATAGTGAGTACCACAGGATATTAGGTTAAATTAAAAAAAAAAAAAAAAAATTTTATTAAAAAGTTGTGATTTTCAATATGAAAGACACCTACTGAGCTTAGCTATTACATAGTTATTAGTATTGGACAAGCATTGTGTGTATGCAAAACATATGATTTGTTAGAATTGAAGGCCGCACCTCGGGAAATTCTGATCAGCCTTTAAGGTGGCCCCACACATGTTTGGTTTGTATGCAAATTAGTTCATGAGTCACTAACATGTAGATTTTTGGATGCAAAACTATACAGCACAGGGGGCCCGTTCACAAGTTTTAAAACTTACGCTTGACGAGTTATGCTTGATAATCAAACTTACAATCGCTTGCAAGTCTTTGTGAAATGGGGCACGGCAAGTTGCAATGGTCTACCACTCTACGGTTGTTAAAAGCAATGCTAAAAACACTTGTTTCATTATTAGATTGGCCATAATTGTGTAAGACGATTTAAGTCTAGGTCATGCACAAGCTTCTTGTACTTGAAACAAGTTTACACAAGAAAAAAAAACAGGATGTTTGATTTACAGGACTTCCATACTAATACATGGTAGTTAAATAGTGGGATCCCTAATAGTTCAATTCTAAAAGTTCATCAAAGAAAAAAAGTTATATTTGGAGGGTTTTAATGTCTGCAAAAACAAATCCAATCAGCCTACAAAAAGTCACAATTTTGACGAAGGGGTCCCATTTTTAAAGTTTTATAATATGCTTTAATACTCACAGGTTGTTGCATATTTTCAATTAATTCTGCCTAACCAAATATGAAGTTTATCGGTCAATGCATACAAAAAGATATATTGAGTACGCTGCAAAGGGGTATCATTTTTATACTTAGCTCATTGCCAAATAGGCAAGATGAAAGAAAGTGCAATCGCAAACTGCAAGCAACACTACCGCAGCAGACGCAGTAGGTGATCGAAGGATAAACAAAGCCAACATCATTTTTGCTATTAAGTGATGAACAAAGTCTACATACAAAACAGACACACGTCAACAAGCATGCAATTATGACAACATGTACGCACCACAGTACAAGTAATTCCATCTGCCGATATGTAGGAGGATGAGCACAAAAAATAAGGGACTACACAAACAAAATAACATTCCAAATTCTTAATGCTTCAAGATGACTACATAAGTTCTCCATAGTTTCACATTGCGTCTCAAAATCGGGCCTCTTGTGGGAGAGAATAAAATATGAAACAGTGTTAAAATTTATATCAAATGTAGAAATGTGTGTTTGGTGCTACAGTTGCTATTAGAAGTCAAAGGACATCGGCACATACATGCATTTCTATTAAATAAATGCACACTCTTTGAGGGCAAACGCTTTCAATCTAGTGATTCTAAGTTTAGTTTATCAAATGGGTACAGAATGAAATGGCAGTTTTAAACAGAGAATTTAAATAAAACTTCCCTTCGTTAACTACCAAGTAGTCTCAATGGGTGAATTTGACTTCAGTTACGTAGTAAAGAAATGCCATTTCAGCCATCACTGATTTTAGCATTGATATTGAATTAAAGGGGCATTTTGTGAACCATAGCCCATCCCCCAACTTACCTCCAAAAGTTAAGATTGTGGATAGCACTGAATGTTGGCCTCATATTGTATGTGTGCTTAGTATTATATGCAGATTTGATCTACTCTGAAGAATTCAAAATTTTTGTTTGTCATAAATGGACAGAAAGTTCATTTTTTTATTAAATATCTAATTACCCATAAACAAAACGAAGGTACTTGGATCACAAAATGCATTAGTATATGGTCATTGCTGTTATCCTGGGTCTATTTCAATGATGACTGAATACAACACATGAATGAATGTCCTTAAATTCACAGATAAGTTACGCAATTTTGTCTGTATGTGTCAGTACAAATCAGTAGAGTAATTTAAAAATGACACTAGTAAGACAAAAGTATAAAATTCAGGATATTAATCAGACCACTACAGAATGAACACTCGATTACAGTATGACCTACGTTCATTTTTCCCTAACAGCACGATAAAAAAAGCGACAGCAGCAAGCCGAATGTGGTATAAAAGAATAAACTGTTGTTAGAGCAATCTAATGTCCTAAGTGCCCCTGAATCACGACCTTCGACCTCATCTGTTTCGACCCTTTGTCTCAATGTACAAGAATACCAAGTATGAACTGATCCATCACTGCATTAAAAAGCTAAGCAAACTTTCAAAAACAAAAAAAAAACAAGTGTATACCGCCTACACAAGTTATGACCCGAAGTGACCCCTGAATGACCTTTGACCTCATCTGGTACCCGAAATAAGACCCCTTTTCAATGTTATAAGCATAGCAAGTATGTATGAACTTGATCCATCACGGCACAAAAAAGTACATAACATTTTAATCAAAATTGTATATAACCACATGCACAAATGATCCTAAGTGATCCCTAAATTGGACCTTTGACCTCATCTGTTCCCCCCACAAAAGACCCCTTGTCTCATGTATAAGCATAGCAAGTATGAACTTGATCCATCACTGACAAAAAGCTACATAACATTTTAACCAACATTGTATATACCACTGCACAAATGATCCTAAGTGACCCGTAAATGACTTGACCTCATCTGGTACCCCACAAAAGACCCTTGTCTCAATGTAAAGATACCAAGTATGAACTTTATTCCATCCACTGCACTAAAACTGCTAGACCCCTTCATTTAACCAACAGCGTGTTATACCAAAACTTTTGACACACAGACCGACACACACAGTTATATACTACCATAAGGCTTTCCGATTACATCGGATGACCTAAAATCATAACAAAGGACAAAAGTTATAGAAAATTCCCCTGTTCATATTGTAATACGAAAAGGTCATGTTTTCCTGATTTCATGGTCAATCGTCATATCCTAAATATTGTGTCATTATAAGAAACACGATATGATTGTGTGGCACATGAAAATATTCAAATTTGATTTGCATAATAATACTCTAAGTGTTAATTTGTCATGTTTCAACAAAGACTACTATTGTGTTTATTATTTCTTGGTGCATTTGAGTATCATTCTTAAATGGCTGTGGAAATGTATGTATGCAATTTCATTGGTTACCAGTTTCAATTCCAAAATTTTAGACAAGGTATTGATGCTATTTTGATGGGTTTTGTCAGGGCCGCTTAGCCAGGGGGGTGCGACGCACCCCCCAAAAATGGACAAAGGTCCGACTTTATGATGGTGAGGTCCGCCTTTGCAATGTTTAAGGTCCGTGTTGGCTTGAAAAGTTGTTTCTTAAGGTTGTGGTGCATGGGATATGAATGACTAAGCAGCTGTTAACCATCGCAACCATTGTCTGTTTGTACTATACTGTTGTGTTCTTCCAACGACTTGCAACGAAATTTTTTTCTTTCTTCACCCACCCCCCACTTCAGAATTTGGAGAGACGACGGTGAAAAAGTTTGGGTCAACCGGCGAGAGCAGCGAGACGAATTTTTTTTTTTTTGGTACGCAAAAGGTTCCGCTTTATGGCAAATCCGCACCCCCCCCCGCCTTATAAAATGCCGGTACGGGCCGGTTTGATGTAATACACTTGCATCAATTCATATGGGGATGTTTTCCTACATCTTGTGTTAACGCTTGTCAACTTGGGGTTTGTTGTTGCATTTAAAGGTGGGGTGACCCAATCAACAATCTCATCCCCCACTTTACGCCATCAAAAACTGAGATTTTGGAGATCAGAAGAAAGTTCATATTTTTCCTCATTAGCTCAGTGAAATTTAAGGTCCAGGAAGTGTTCTTTTTGAGTTACAAAAAATTGTCTCCAAATGTGTCTACCACATTTACTTAACACTGTCAATACAACGTTTTTACTTCTATCAAAACGTTGGACTGATTTAACTCAAAATTTGTGATAAGATATGTTGGGGTATATGCTTCCAAAAAAATGGAAAGGGAAAAAACATTATTGAAAAATCGGGACTGTGATCGGGTCACCACCTTTAAGGTCGTTGATTTTCTTACTGGTGATGACAACCTTTTCATGTTGTATTTAAGCTATATTGGGTTAACATTAGGATTGTTTAAGAATGAGAATAAAGGTAACTTCTTGAACCATTGTTCTCTATAACGGACCAATTGAAAACGGGGACATTGTTATTGAAGTACAAAATGAGGCCAGAGTTCTTGACTATCATATTGCTGGTTTCAATTGTTGTAGAGAGAGCGGACCAGTTCAAAAAATCAATATTGAAACCGGTGATGCTGGAAAATGAGGCCAGAGGTATTACCAAAGCTTATGCCGGTTTCAATTTGTCATTGTCATAGAGAGAGTCCTGTTTCAAAAAATCATCACTATATTCTTTATGATGAAATAAGAGTAAAGCCATTGGGACTTAAAATTGTACTACCAATATTGCTAACACAAAAATATGCCCAAATTCTTTCCCAAAGTGACCCGGTATACAGTTCTCAAAACCTGTCTAGATGACTAAACGAAAGAAGCACTATATCCAAGGAGCTTCCTTGTCATGGCTGCTTCTCAAACAATTCTGAATCAATCTCAAGACATCATGCCGGTCTCACAAACAAATCTTGAAAGCATCATCCACAAGAGATGGCCTTCCTGCACCCCAGGACGGGATAATGCCAATTCTTCACCTAAGAACACTGCAATATCCCTGTTTGTTTTGCAAGTGACACTAGTCTCTCACTTTTGATTTTGGCAATGGCTTCACAGAGTTCTTTAATATCTCCATCCAGCTGTTCTAAGTACTGATCTAAGTCCACTTATCATCTTCTTTGATGGGACGGAATAACATGTCCTTCATCTGAGGCGTCTTAGCTGCAGAGAAAATGAGGACAGTTGAGTGTATTTCATGTACGGCCTCAAAATTTCAGGAGTATATCTGTTGCGTGTTTGGGATAAGTCGGTATTCGCCACACAGCCTTTCAACATGCAGTTTATTTCTGTTGAGGCTGTCAAATCATAGGGTGGTGGCACAATACAAAATTCTTCTTTTTTTTTGTTTATGACTTTTCGTTTGTGAAACACAAGACACACAAGACTGAAAAATCAGATACACAAGCAATGGCGGGAATAAACTGCATAATAAGAAATGGAAGTTTGACACAAGATGAATGTAGCTAGACAGAGAGACCAGATGAATGGATGGACAGATGATGGTGATGGACGAATGGATAGGGAAGGAGGGAAAGACAGAAAGAAGGACGGATGGAAGATGCACAGACTGAGACAGATGATGAATCACGTAGGCTTCACAGCTATGTGTATGAGACAAAAATCTGCCACTAAGTGTAAAATCACATAAATACCACATCTACTTGTTTTAACAACAGGAAAGAAACTTGTCAAAGTTAGCTTATTATTGTAATTTTGCTGCCCAAATTACCACAATAAATATTCGTCTCTACAATCAAAGGTTTGAAAACTAATATCGTACTACCTTCTCCTCCTCTTCTTCATCACTAAACGTTCATTCCACACTGTCCAGTTATTCCTGACAGTAGTTGCAGATGAGGGGGGTGTTTCATTGACAAGCTCAACCTCTTTAACCTCAGCCACTGGAGCAGCTATTGGTATTGGAGACGGTATTTCAGTTTGGCGAAGGCACTTAGGTGCTGAAATATGGGGTCATAAACAAGCATGTGACATTGTAGTTGTCCAATTGAGTCAGAGTGAGTTGTCTGTTTGATTGGACAGATTCAATAGAAACATTGAGGTGCTAACTTCCAGTTCACCTAACAACAATGAAAATGTATGAAATAATATTTGAAAAATATTTTAAAATGACATGAATGGCCTGTTATGAAATCTGACTTCACTTTAGTTAACTTCTATATGAATCTTACACAAGGGTCATTATGTTCGAAGTTCATCAAAATTCACTGCAGCATGTGCGAGAAGGGTTCATGTTAATGAGCTCTTACATGACCTCAAAGACCATGAACTACACCATACAAGGATCACTTATGTAAAGTACATCCCCAAATCTTTCAAACAACCCTATTGACCACACATTGGTTTAGATCGTGGGTATCCAGAGTGAGTTTGAACAAATCCAATAATGCCAAGGAAATGCAATGTGCCTATATTGCACTGGGCTACAACCACATGTATACTTAGCAAAAAAGTGTTCAGATGTTAAGTACCACCTCAAAATCCTAAAAATAGTACTTTGTTGGCTAAAATGAGTGCACAAGTCATGTTTGTGTGTTAAGAATAGGATTTTGTGGGATCGCATGACTTATGAGGTGAAATTTCCCAAAAATGGTGCATTGTGGGATGAACTCAATACTGTTACACACCCTCTGAGGGGTTACCAAAAAATTACTCACTTATAATTTGCCATTTAACTTCTGAGTACGGCAAGGGAATTCAGCTCAGCAGAAATTTTTCAACGCAGTCAAATCTTACTAACTGGAAAAGATACTAACTTAGTGACCGAAAGGGTTTTCTAGTGTTTTCTAACCTTCTATGTCATCAGAATGGTACAAGATATAAACCTATTGTGCATTTTGGGTGAAAAGTACAAATTTGCACAGATGTAGCTCTGATATGCTGAATAATCTGGTCGAGGCCAAATTAATTCTGCCAAGATGGCGCAAAATTCAAAATGTCCGCCACTGTTAAAATGTCATGTTTTTACGTGATTTCTATGTTTATTATATGTATTTACTCAATTTGAATGCGTTTCGTTCCATTTTAGAACCGAAATACCCTGATTGACACGCCACTGGTAATTCCATGTTTACATTGCAAAATTGATCCAAAATGGGCAAAAATCCAAAATGGCGGCCAATAAGATGAAGCATATCATTTGATTATCACGAAATGATGTTTTTTCTTGATTTTGTTATGATTCCTAAGGTTGTTATTGAACAATGTGGCAATTGAAGAAGAATTCACATCACCTAAGAATACAACCAAATACGACTTGAAATCCAAAATGAAATGGAGGCGAAAATCCAAAATGGCGGTAATTTGTCACTTAAGAAGCTTATGCTTTGATTATCAAGAAGTGAATGTTTTCTTAATCTTTATATAACTCCCTCAATGAAGTAATTCACAATCAACTAAAGAGAAACCATTAAGGTTTTGTTGTTAAAATGCTTCTTTCCATATAATTTGGCCAAGATGGCTGCCAAACCTCGAATGACTACTACTTTTTCGACAGTATGATTGTCCTCCGTGCTACTTGAATGCGTTTTTTTTTTCCATTAAAAGTAACCTACTATTTGAATTTGGTATTGTTTGGCTCTGTGGGTTATACACATCCTGTACAATGTACATCAGTGGTGGGATAATTTTGATTCATTGCCCCAGCAATCGGTCCAAAAATCACAAGGCAGCATGGACACATGTTACACAACACAATGCAAAACTTGATTTCCTTCCATTTCCCCGTGCTCTAGCCTAGTGGATTTGGTTTAAACTAATTGCAGGGGCAACGAATACCTATTACGTGGAATTTCTTCCTACGGCAAATCCAAATGATGGTCAAGTGCCACCACCCAAAGATGAGTTGACTCTGCAGAAGTACATTGGTAGCCTAATGGTGTAAGCCAAAGGTCTTACTAAATACTTTCCATGAAATTCCTTGCCATCGGGAAACCACATCGACAGTTTGGAATTGCTATATTTTGAAAACAGACCCCACCCGTTGTAGAAGCCACCTCAATGTCTGATGATAACACCATCGAAGTCCTCCCCATTGAGTTTAGCTCTGTCATAGTTACACTCAGTCTACAAACCTCCAATAAACGAACGACAGCTGTGTAAGTCTGTTAGACAGTCAACATCTAATTACCTTCAACGACCCAACTGCCCTGCCGCAATCATTTTATAGTGCCCTTGGAGAGAGGGTACACTCGCTCTCTTATAGAGCTATTGTTGGCAAAACATCTATACCTTTATCAAGATTGTTCTGAATCCTGTTCAACTAACTCTAAATTAATGCTGCAGTCAGTAAGCCAAACAAAGTGCTTTTAATCGGGCACTTAACTATCAGAACTATGACAATTTGCCCAACTAGTGAATAAGACTGGCCCGGAGATTCCTACCAAGAGGCTGTAGGACGGAATACATACCAGGCCTTTCCAGGAATGTGCTGAAGGATATCAAGAGTATTCCACCATTTTTAAGATGATCCTTCCTCAGTTAAAACAAACTGCTATAAAGGTGAGGAGAGTAGTGCAGAGTAAAGGATCCAACCAGGCACCACCTTAATGGAATCCAACCGATTAGACACCCATCATAACAGCAAAGGCCAGGCGTGAGATGTAAATGAGACCCCTAACCTGGAATTATCGTCCCGTCTACGTTTTTGATACCAGCGGACGAAGAAGTAAATGTTCTATAAACAATCCAAAAATCCGCCAAAAATCCGCAAAAAAACAATTTTTTTAAAGGATTTGAAAAAAAGAACTAATTTTTTCGGTGGAGTTGGAGAGGAATCATTCTATAGTTTGAAGTCGATAATATGCAGCGCTTGAAAGCGCGACCACTCGCGGCCAGGTCTGAGCGCTATATGCGACTGTGGTCAGCGCAGCGCGTTCATAGCCACATAAGGAATTGCGTTCGCGCTTCGCGTTTACATGATAAGGTCTGCAAAATAGTAGACTACTTCGTTAGCCCTTTGGCATGTATTGATTGTTTCATCAAAGTACATTATTCTCAATTTAGTCGGCATTTCAAATGAGTGCCCGTTTATAGTCTGTCTCTTTCTTCTAGTCAAAACCTTGTGCCCACCTCCCATTTTCCGGGCCATTTTGACCGAGTTCCCTTTTGCTGCTTTTTTGGCATGCAAACCCCCCCCCCAGTCAGGACCCCCCCGGTAGTATGCACTTTCAGCAAACGCCGGTCATTGGACCATTCAAGTCAAACTACCGTTATAAATGTAAAATTATTGGAAATAAGGAAGAGGACACTCATGAATGGCTCATTCGCAAAGAATGGAAATGTCCATGTTTGACATGTTTTGAAAAGGAAGGAGTCCTTGAACTTTGAATTCCATTTTGAAAATGTTTATTTTAGAAGAATTTTACATTTTGGTAAATACTGGAATATTGACAAAACTAATCTTCGAAAGATTGTGACATTTAATTTTCAGGAGTGTGGGCCCAGTGAATCACTCTTTTTCTTGCTATTCTTTTGAATTTGTTTCTTTTTACTTTACTTTTTATTCGTGTGTGCTTTTATTAAAACTCACACATAAAACATAATACAAAACAATGTACTATTATGCTATGGTGTGGTTGGGTTTGGTAGACCATTTCTGTGTTTTCCCCACTCTGCCAAACCAAAAGACAAGGTAACTAAAAAAATGGGGAAAAAACGAGTAGAAACGAAAAGCCATGCCATACGAGTAGGACCAACAGGCACAGGACATGGTAAGCGATTGAAAGAGGTATAAATGAAAAATAGTCAACTAAACTAAAGATATTAACCTAAAAATGCACCCAATCCAAAATTTGGATGATAGGATTTTTGTTTTGATGCAGTAAAATTAGTGTAGTAGTTACTACGGCCCATAGGATATGTGTATAACAAAATCCGGATCCGGATTTTATTATTATAAACAAAGTGGTGATTTTTCTAATAGGACCTTCGATTTAAGCTTAGCAATTTCACACAGTGTAGTTTATGGACAAGCATTATGGACATGCAAAAAAACACCAATTTTTTTGGAAAATTGAGGGGCCCCCGCCTCAGGAAATCTCGAGTTGGCCTTTTTAAAGCCAAAGATTGATAAAAGCCACACACTCATAGCGATATTATACTCGTATTCATAGTTATTTATATAACGTTGAAAAAAAAAAAGGCAGATGAGATTTGGGAAGTTGAATTTTGCAATCATTGGTCATATTATCTCGGTAAGGTGGGTATTCGTGATTCCAGCCACCTTTCTATTTATTCATGATCACAGATATCCTTGAGAATAAGCTTTATTCTCAAAATTTGAGCTGATCCAGATTTTGCAGTTTTGTGTTATGAGCAATACTCATTTTCCCACGTCCCATAGGCAAATGTGCAGAAAATACAAAATTGCGGCATTTCTTACAGATGCGACCGAATTTGCACGTACGATGGGAACACGTGGATTCTAAGGCTAACGGTTCAGAGTTAAAACATTCAACATTTTTTCGGTAAGTCGGGAGGGGGGGGCGAGGTGGGACAGTGGATCACGAACTGCCCCTTTAACTTCATCTACATGCAATCAAATCGTTTTACCTTTCACAGCCGCACTCAGAACAATAATCATGATCTTGCCAAATAAGACTATTTTTAACGGATTTCCTTGCCTTCTTTTATATTTTATTTCAGTTTCTCGTTTTCGCTCTGATTTCGTTCTTTTCACAAGGTGGGCAAAAGAATCAGTTAAAGAAACAAAAAAGCTTCAAATATGTAAGGTTGTAAAAGTTCGGGGGGATTTGGTCGATATATATAGGGAAAACGGAAGATGGAAGGGACCGTGTGATCACTATCTAAGGTGGAGTTTACCCCTTCAGAATGCTAACAATAAAACCTTTTTAAAAGTTAAAATTGAAGGGAAAATACCTTTTTATTGCTTTTGTTTGACAACAAGAGAAGTTTACGTTCAAAAGTTATGGTGAAAATTGTAAACTTCGGCAATTTGAAATTGCCTAGATATCTTTCTTATTATTTTATCGTTTTCTCAAGCTGCGATTTATTTTTTTGTTTCCTTTAAAAACTCCAAAACAGAATAATGAGCTTTTGACCTATCATTTCAAAAGTATTTGTGACAATTTCAAGACCGCTTATTTTCTAATTGATAACAAAAGTAAAATCGAATTTCTAAAGATACCTAAAACTTAGAAAACAGTTTTTCTAGACTAACTCGCAGATATCTCCAAAAGTGAATTTTATAGAAAAAAAAGTCGTCGTTGTGTCAAGGATTTCTCAAAAACGGTTTTATCTTAGAGAGATGGGAAAAAAAGCAAATGAAGCATACTAATTGGATAAGCATTGAACCAGAATAGTTCCACTAGCCCCATGGGAACTTTTTAAGGGGGATCTCTGGTGTGCAGGCAGTGGGCAAAAATATAATTATTTTCCTCCTTGACCAATAACCCGCTTAAATGCAAGTGCTTGGTTTTCACAAATAATGTGGAAATTTAGAGATCAAAACCTACGTTTTGAGATTTTTTTGCTTCAATTTTAAATTTGCAGATTTTATTTTTAGCTCAGAAGAGGTTATTCCATTCTAATGCAGTTTCCATCTTTCTTTTGACTATTTCTCGTTATAATCAAAACAAATTATTGGGAGAAGAGTATATACCACCGACTAAAAATGAGGGTGTACATTTAACCATTTTTGATGGTCGGAAAAAGGTGTGGAATGTCTCATTCAGGTCTGTAGCGTAATCTGCCATGCCCTGTTAGACAGCGATCCTCAGATTTTGTTAACGAAATTGGGGAATTAAGAGAGACTGTAAAATACGGTATTCAAATTGAACAAATGGTCAGTATGCTTCATAGACCCTATAAGAGATTTGGCTTCTAACTCGCAAAAATATAGCACTGCTGATCATCCGCAGGATCCGTGTGAAATCATATTCCACCTAGGCTCGATATTTCAATTGACAAACCTGTCAACTTATATATGAAATGAACAATGAAACATGTATTATGTCGTGCGTAATCAACATCAGGGCCTTTCATTAATGAAACTAGCGGGAGGCCAGCGCTTCGCGCGGGTTCCCGCTAGTGAGGTGGGAACGGGGGCGATCATGAAAACGGACATAAGCGATCACTGAAACAGAAGAAGCGATCACTGAAGGAACAGTGTTCTGTCTTTCCGTAGTTCGCA
This sequence comes from Ophioderma brevispina, assembly GCA_023653785.1. Classification (NCBI taxonomy): domain Eukaryota; kingdom Metazoa; phylum Echinodermata; class Ophiuroidea; order Amphilepidida; family Ophiodermatidae; genus Ophioderma; species Ophioderma brevispina. The sequence goes on along the minus strand of JAMKCH010019084.1, from coordinate 8,566 downwards.
TTTTTATGCTTTAAATTTGTACTAGCAAAACCGAATTCTCAAAGGTTTTAGGTATTTCCTAGTTTCTTTCTTTTAATACTCCTACCCACGTGCCGGACCATGCCCATGTCCAAAATTCCAGTTGATCCCCGTTGGAAAGTTGTTCCCATTTTCCGTTGGCGGAACTAACTGGTTCAACTGTTTTTCAACTGTTTGTACATGGTTTTAATCTGAGGTCAACGGGTCAATAAAAAACTAGTGAAAAATTGTTCCATTTTCCGTCACGGAATCAACATGAGTCAAATGGATATGCAACTGGGATCAACTGGATTTTCAACTGGGTCCAGTTGAAACCAGTTTCAGCTTGCGATTCACTGGATTTTGACCTGGGTGGTGGTTCCAGCATATTCATGTTTATTGTGGTTCACAAAGCTCCTCAAACTCCAGTATAGTTGTATCATATCTTAAGTCGTCGTTCCAGGTGGTACGTATTGTATAAAAAAATTAAAAGGGATCAGAAAGGATCCATCCGCGTAGTCCCGTCAGTTACACGCAATCTTCACTTATATGCTTCAAGGGCCATGACATCAGGAATGCAACGGCATGCGGCGAATTGCCATAAAGGCGTGCGACCGTGGCCACCCCTCACCGGGGGGGGGGGGGAAGGGGGGGGGGGTGAGTTTGGTTTTTTTGGTATGTTCGTCATGCCCCCCCCAAAAAAGGTTATGGGAACGCCAGTGATGATAAGTTAAGGCTCTAATGATTAGTTCATGCCCCCCCCCAAAAAAAGGTTATGGGCACGCCATTGATATAAGTTAAGGCTTTAATGTAATGGTTGTGACTTTATTATTTTATTACAACCAGCATCAACCGAGCCCTTATCGAAATTACCATATAAATCTCCTACCTGTCTCTCTCCTCTCACCCAAAATCCTATTATTCGTACTCCCCAGGGTCATTAACATTTATGGCATGAAAGGAGTTGAGGAAGAAATAAACTATAAAAGTGTCAGGATTTTGTGTGTCCGGTCAAATCTCCCGGTGCAACTGTGACCTGGTGTGGCGGAGAGATCTAGTCGTCCGGGTCACTGGACAGTCCCGGGAAACAATGGTGAAACAAGAGAGGCAACGAGTCAGTTAACTCTTCATCAACATTATTTCACGCTTTATTCCGTTGTCGGATATGGAGCCCGGACTACTCTATGATACCTGCCGACTATGATTACTTTCACCGTTCCGAATGCAAGGTGTCATGCAGCGACAACTCCCCCGTTCCTACATAGTCTGTGTGAAAGAATCGTTGTATGTATCTGGAAGCTCAAACTCTCCCGGACAAATGGTTGCCCCAAAAAAAAATAATGGCGTTAAATGCTTAAACCACACCCATAGCAACTCACCTCTGCGTACACACACACACAACCCAAGCAAGCGGCCTTTCGTAGCAGCACGCATCCAAACGCTTAGTGTCAGTGTACAACACAGAACTACTTCGGTGATTGAAAATTGGCGTTTTGAAAACAACGTTGCGTCAGTGATTGATTTGACCGTTTTCTGTTATTTTTAGTATTTTTTCATTGGTAACGGTACCGATTGAAGAAGAAGCTCTCGGCAAGACACTTCCACTATTAGAATATAGATGGTGGCAAATTTGGCGAATGTTGACGAAAAAATGAGGGCGTGATCTAAAGACAAACATATATACATACATGAGATTCTTGAATTATATTAAGATACGAGGAGCTCTGTTATAACTATCTATCTTCATTTAGGAGCTCAACAAGGGGCTCATTAATTACATGTCATAACAAAAACACAGGCCTTTAAGTCACTAAGGAGCTCAATTTTTGAGCTCCTGAAAGGATGCTCAGGAGAGCTGTAGGAGATCCGGAAGCTATAGCTCTCCTCAGAAAGAAGGTCTGCACATGTCTAATGTTAAAATCAATTGAAAGATGGTGTTATAGTCTATGAAAAACCGACCGAAAACAAGAGCTTTCATGGGCATTTTGTTGACAATTTTAGGTGATTAACAATCAAAATGTTCTGCTCATTGTGCACGAGATATCTAGTCCAAAAAGTTATTATCCTTTTGAAGGGAGTGATTAATAGCAGTATCTATCACGGCGGTAAAACGACGTTTGGTTAAATGAAGAGATTTGTTGAAAAATGACTCTTCACATGAGTTGTGTGGTGATATCAGCAGTGCAGCCTTAACGGCGAAGTGGAATTACGCACGCCGATTTTGTCTACGCACAGACGCGGGACGCAATTTCCATTTTGGTCATGAAATTGACGAAACTGTAACGCGAGTGCGGCATAGAAGCCGAAACTACGCGGTTAAGCGTTGCATTAATGATCGAACTTAACAAGAAAATTCTCTTCGGGCAATTTTAATTAAGTTTCCTCTTTAAAAACGAGTAGATAGACTTTTTCCCCAAAGCGGATTTGTGCGGATTTTTGGCTATGTTATAGAATATTAAATTCTGCGTGCGACAGTATCAAAAGTGACGGGACGATTAATTCCAGGTTTTAAAACCTCTCCGCTGGCCTACAAGGGAAAAAGGAATGTCTACATCCGAGGTTCGAACGGTATTCCACACAAACCTCCACCAGCAGCCAAAAGGTTATACCCAACCAAGTTGAAATTTTAACTACTCTAGTTCTCCAGGTAGACAACGGATGAGTATTTAGTAATCTTTCTATGGAGATAGCCGCGACACCAAGTGTTGAAAAAAAAAACATGTGGCTGGCCCGGATTGCGAACTGGCAACCTCCATTTACTAGATGCGCTCTACAATGAGCCATCAAGACTGGGTTGGCAGCAGGAGCGATAGATAATATCATAGGTGTTAGTTCGAAAGTGTCCATCGCTTTCTATCGGACCTTTTAGCTCAGAACGGTTTATATTTACGTTTACAATTTTTAGATTTTTTTTAAATTTAACTACTAGTTCTCCAGGTAGACCAAGGTGGTAGAAGCTAGCCCACACAAGGTTGAAAAAAAAACATGTGCGCCTGGTTTGCCGGATTTCCAACGGCAACCTCCGTATACTAACACGCTAGGAAAGCAATGGACACCTTCGAACTAACACATATAGATGATATCTATACGCTCCTCTACAACCCAGTCTTGCTAGCTTCAATTGGTAGAGCGCGTGTGCAAAATACCTTCAAGACACAGAAGGTACTTTCCATCTACGCAACGTTAACCAAACGGCATTAATTAACCTGGTCTGGAAAGACCCGTTAGAAGACTGTGATAATTCGGTCTATACCTAGGAGTTACCTGGACCGCACTCTCTCTTATAAGGACAACCCACATCATGCATGAAGAGTAAGCTGTGTTCACGCAAAACATCTTGAAAAACTCACTGGCACAAGAGGGGTGCTCGCCAACAATTACCCTAAAACGACGGCACTTGTCTGTACTACTTAGGTGAAGAGAGTATGTAACCTGTAGGGGGAAAGGTCAACCCATGGCAGGAGGCTTGATCAGCATTTATAATGACTCCTGCCAGCTTATATTCAGAATGTAAACGGATACCTTAAACATTCTAGGCAGGAATTGCTCCACAAACATCAGTTGTAATGTAGCGAGCATGCAAGAACGTTAGAGACAGCGGCTAAAACTGCCGTAAAGCAAGAGAGAGTTTCTCAAGCAAAGTCCAAACCCTGGAAACAGTCCAAAAGGAGTTGAAGAGAGTCGCCTTGTGGAAAGAAAGACGTGCTACAACACGTAACATCTATTGGGTATTGACCTGATGAGCATCACCCACCTGGAGGTGACTCCTCATGGGGAGTGAATGGGATTGTCTCAACATGTATTCAGAACCAGAATCGGAGAATCCAAGGTTGCCTTGCACAGAAGTGGGGCTACCTGACGCGTCAGGACACCTGTCTTGTAGTTAGAACAGAACCACCGACAATGGAAACATCTCTTGGTATATCCAAGTTGGCGCACCTGCACATACAAGGACCCTTGCAGAATTCAGTGTCTGCCAATGGTGGTGGACCCAACAATTGACAAACAAGGACCTTGCAGCATTCGTGAAGCAGCCAGACACAGCCACCAAAACATCTTCTATTTCAATTACAGCAATTACTTCAGCAGTTTTTGCATGGATATGTTGATTTTTTGATGCTTGGCAAGGTTGTCAATAAAGGGACCTGTGAAAGATGCAATTTTCCGACCCCAGAAGCGGATCTGGTATAGCTCTGGAGCTCCCAGCAGGCTGTCCGCATGTCTGCATATATGATGCTCTGGTTGAGTGTGATTGATAAAGTGATAAGCAGGCAGGTGGAATGAAACTCAATGGATCTTGGTTCTGTTGTGAATGAGGCAACAAATCTTTCAATGTTGGCATTATTCATTTCAAGGTATCTTCTTAAGGAGGGTTGAGTTATCAGAGGTTTGCAAAAGTTTTTTACCACACCAGGGAAAATTTTGCTTGCTTGCAAATTGCAGTGTTTTCCTTGGTCTGCAACGGTTGAAGGTGTAAAACATCAGCAGAGACAAATTAAGAGTTTTTAGGTATGGGCACAATCAGTATGTGGTGGTGTGAGCGTGTGAATCGGATGAGTTATCAGGTTACCAAATGTGCCCAGAGTTCAGTGAGTTGGACTGGGCACCAGGGTACCGAAAAAAAAAATCCACACGTCGTGTCACAGTAGCAGTATGACCCTTTGGTATCCTTGAGCAGGAAGTAGCATCTTGGCGGATGAAGTAAAAGCCTGCTTCTTCATGTGTGCATGGAGGATAGATAGTTAGATTTTTCGTATCTGATTATTCACCATCCCACTGACAGAACACTTGGGTATTTTTAAACAGGAATACCTCACATTACCGATTCCATTTTCTGGTTTGATTGGGCCATGTAAACATGAATTAATAACTCTGTAGTAAATACTAACAAAGTTACACTTAAGCAGCTATTTTGAATATTGATAACAGTCTTAGAAATTACAACCATTGGACGAACAAGCAGCACATAAAAGATTTACCTGGTAGAATGGCAGTAGGACCTGTGAGGTACAACTTGACAAGAAAATCAGCAGTACATTTAGGCACTGTTTATTAAATTTATAGAGGCAGCCCTTTTGAACATGGCAGCAATATTGTTTATGTGATACACCCAGACAAAAATTTAAAATGTTTAACCATATAAGACACCAATTATGATTTAGAATTTGATTAATCTGATCATTACCATGACAAATAAAATCAATATTTTTCCTTTACACATATCAGGTTACAGTATCTGCCATTTATATTTGCCAGCCATTTTGAATATGCCGCCATTTTGATATCATGTACATGGGCATTTACAACATAATGTAGGTTTGGATATGTTGAGGGCCCAAAGTTTTAGAAAATCAACGAACCTATGGTTTGCAACTGTAAACTACAAAAAAGCACCTTTTCCGGTGACGGCAGCCATCATTGGATTTAGGCCCCAATGTGGTGCCCGCCATCTTGAATTAAACTAGATTTTTGGAAATAACAGAAATATTGATTTAAAAAGTTTAAACCGAGTCTTATCTTACCTATATAATAAAGTTTTGCACGCATATTTGCAATAATTAATGCTTTATTTTTATACGGGGGCGGCATTTTGAAAATGGAGGCCAGATTGGAAGGAAATTAATGTGCCCCTAGACCAAATCTGTTTTAGATATCAATAGCTACCGCTGTGCCAAATTTTGTGTACTTTCACCCAAAATGCACAATACCTTCACCATTCCGGAAGACTATATACACCAACACCCTTAAATCTCTTTCCATTAATCTTCCTTTGATCATTCTGAATTTGCCATTTGTACTTTGGGTTCTCCATAGCGATGTCCTGTGCACTTCAGTGGATATGTTGTAAGAATCAAAAATATTTCACCACCATTAACATGGGAAGCATTTAGAGTACCCGTACAATCAGTTACTGAGGGGTCAGAATTCTGAGAAGGGTATCCCTGATCAGCCCGCAGTTCTTTGTCTAAACTTGGAGTGTCAAAGAGGGGTGCTAACGACATTAAAAGTACAAGTAACATGTAAAGCTACACAAGCGATCACTTTCTGGAATTTAGAAAAATTGTACGTTACGATAAGATAATTTCCCAACAAAGCAGTTTTCTGATTGATACATATTGTATAAAGAAACCTATGCCAGTACTTAAAAAGGGGAAAATAGTTCTTGCAACTTTACAATGGGTTCCTTCCGTAAGAAGACATTAAGCTGTGTGAAATGACCCATGGCTGTGAATTGGATCGCTTTGCAGCGACTACAGTTCACTGAGAATCAAAATTTTCCAATTGTTTTTTTTTTTCATAAAAATGTCAAAATTATACACTTTCATGACCTTCTTTCGGAATCGCACCAAAAATACTTTCAAGTCAGTCATTTGGAATCTACTTGCACAAGCCACTGATTGTGTTATAGAATAAAGATAATCATACCAGGGTGAAAGCCTCCAGGGTTAGTAAAATTGTGTGGGATTCCACATAGTGGAAAGGGAGAAAAGTAAATTATGGTGTCTACTTACGGTAAAACTCTCTTCTCCCGTATATAACCCGAGGGAGGTCAGACCCCTTGTTGATGACTTGTTAAAGGCGGATAGAATTGGGGAATTATATGACAAAAAAAGGAGAATAAAGCTTGGCTTTTCTTTCATAGCTTAACCTTACTGTTTCTCTGCATCTGACTTTATTAGTTAATAACATTATGACCCTCACCTCATGCAATTTGTAACTTTGGACAAAACAATACATGATGTGTCAGTCTTAAACATCACTATTGTAACTATTCATGCACACCGGATATCAGAGTGATTCTCTGAACTCATTCTGGATCAGTCTTATACGTACATCCTAACAGTGTGATATTTTTATCTTCATTCTATGGAACGCACCAGCGTATCAGCATAGAATGGCTTTTTCTTGCTCGGTGGTGCGTCATTGTATACGATATTGTGAATTATGTGTTGTATGTTTTATATTTTCTAGATGCTGTAATAACGGTGCACCTGAAATGAATGAAGAGACAGGATTTCCATTACAGGATACATCAACAAATCTTATCATTATCTTAAAGCAATAATAGCGCATTTTTGAAGAGTGCCCCCAATTTTCCAAAATTGAGATTTTTGCCGCAGTTGTGTTGTTATTATCTCGAAAATTTACAACGACTGGAATGACTCCCAAAAGTGCATATTTGTTACAAAAGAAGCGATTTTGTAATCAGAATCGGGATCTCCGATTATGATTTACAACGGAAGCTGGAAATGCTAATTTTGCCATCCATTGTGAAATAGTGTCACCTAACGAAACTGACACTGTAACTTGACGGCCTGAACAACAGCCCCCCTGAAAACTAAAGGACAGTGTGTTAGACACGTACGTGGACACATTCTCAAGCTATTTCAATTGGAAGGACGTTCCAAGCAGCCAATGATTTATTATCAGTATACGATATTAATTATCCTCATTACAAAAATTCATTCTTTGCGATACATACACAAGTTCAAGCTTACCATTCACAGGTGATGAGGATAGTTTATAGCCATATCAATGCACAATGCTGCAAACATCTCAAAAAAATGTGTTGTTATTGCTTTATTAATATATTTTTACATAGAAATACACATAATATGAGACTGATGTGAAAATGTCTGATAATTTTCCCATCAAATTAAGCAGGTAAATTAAATCCATTATTAACTTACTCTACATAAGAAATCTAGGAGAGTTGCTGTTATGGCTGGATGTGACATCATGAAGATGCATCACAGAATTGCAGGCTCTGTGGTGTGTGAACAAGAAAAATAAGTAATCGGTGCAAAGGTTTGGTACTTGCAATAAATTTTGTAGACTAATTTTAGTTACAAGCATTTTAAACGAACTGTATCTCCAAAAGTTAAATATCACATTTTTTTCCATTTCTTCCCATCTTCAACTGAACATTTTAAGACCCAGGAACCATTCCAAGATTAGTACTCTTATTGCCAACTGTGATCCACGGTTCATTGCAATCGCTACCCTAAAATAAAATAAATTTTGTGCTTGAGTGGGATTGATCCCACACCTTTCAATTATAAGGCAATCGCCCACAATGCACGCCCCACAAGGGTTGCCAAAATTCCCGGGAAATTTGGAAATTTTCCAAATTGAAATTGCGTACAAAACCTATAAGGTCCTTTTGTTCAAATTAGGATATTACTTGTACAAACTGCAATGCTACAGAAGACATACAAGCAAAAACAAGAATGGGTTAAACAACTGAGAAAATGAATAACCACCAGCTTCTGTTTATTTTGTATCTATCACTCACTGGTTTGTGTGTTATTCTGTTAATACCCCCTTTTGAGTTCACTTAGATAGTGCGAACCTATCTTCAAAATCAACTTTAACTTAAAATGTTTTTGACTGCTTCATTGTAACAGGCATGAAAATTTTCAGTGGGAAATTCAGCAAATCAGATAGATTTTACCTTTTTTGAAAAAGTATATCCCAAGTAATCTATTAACTTTTTGATATATGTATATGTGTTTTGATTTGTATGATGTAAAGCGCATTGAAACCGCTGGTCTTATTTTTTTTTTGG
>JAMKCH010019083.1:0-22813 GCA_023653785.1 Ophioderma brevispina | reverse complement strand
CCTTAAATGCTCTGGAAAGCTTTTATTTCCTTTGTTTTTTACTACATTAATTTGTTAATTATGACTAAAATATAGCCCATATTGCTTAAAACTGATTTTCATCTAAAACTACATGTCTTCTAGTTAACAATAGAGTGAAATCAGAAAATCCAATTTTCGGGCCAAAATCACTATGTGAATGTTCATCCGATGATACAGCAATCATTGTAACATATCCTAGATTGCCCCTTTAAAGTTAACACTACTGTAATTTCTACTTACAAGTAAAAGCATTCACACTTTAGGTCAAACAGAACTGTGTTAATGTGTTTTCTAATGCTTTTGTGCTTACTTTAAACATGTTATGTGCATCATAAGTTCAAATAAACAATATTTTGAGAAAAATGACCTTAAATGCTCTGGAATGCTTTTATTTTCTTTATTTTAATTATCTTTAATTTGTTATTTAAGACGTAAATCGTCATGTGAGTGCAACAAACTCGTATCTGCATTTTCATGATTTTACAGGAGAAGCATTTTTGTGTTTCATTCTTTTGCGACTTTTCAAATGAAAATAATTCTTACACACGATAAAAATGTATTTCTTAAAATATCTTATAAATATTTCATTTCCCACATAAGTCAACTAATTAAGAAGTAATTGGCTAATTAAAATGGCGTAACTACACACATGATTTCCCGTGTCGTGCAACAAAGTCGTATCTACCAGTTACGACTTTGTTGCACGACATGGGAAATTCAATTTCGAGTGCAACAAAGTCGTATCTACACCTAATTAGGCCTAATTAGCCTAATAACTCTGCAATAAATTGAGCCCTATACTTGAAATATATGTTAAATGCGTATTCATTTACTTTTGTAAATTAATTACGCACTGGACGTAATATTGAGTGAAAAAAGGTCGTAAGTACATTTTTTATATGTTTTTAAGGTTTTTTGTGCCGAAATTAGCATATATTAGCATAAATTTGGTAAAAATGAAATTGCTCTTTTCACAAAATATTTTAGGAGTTTTTTTACTTATACACCCTTTTAAAAACCATTGCGTTACAAGAAATAAAATGTCGTATCTACATACTAGTTTTCCCGTGTCGTGCAACAAAGTCGTATCTACCAGTTACGACTTTGTTGCACGACACGGGAAATTCAATTTTGAGTCCAACAAAGTCGTATCTACACCTAAATAGGCCTATTTAGCTTAATAACTCTGCAATAAATTGAGACTGTCACCTGAAATGTATATCAAATTAAGCGTAATGATCTACTTTTCATATTACATAAATAACTCAATTTCGCCAAAAATGTCAGTTACGACTTTGTTGCACTCACATGACGAAATATAGTCCAAATTACTTCAAAGTGGTAATTTTCTGATAAAGCTTGTTTTGAAGATATCAAATACATCAAAATCTCAAAAATCATATTTTTGGCCAAAAATCATCTTTTTTGGCCCAAAAAGGCCAAAAAAATAAATTTGTATTGTTGGCAACAACTCTTATGAGAAACTATACCATATGAGCAGTTGATCTGACATGGTTGCCAGCTTGTAACAAAAAATGCCCACATAATTTTTTTCTGAACACATTTATGATACTTGGCTGGCTGTCTGTGTCGCCAGCTTTAAATCCGTTCTTTAAATTGTTTCCCTGCTCGTTACACAAGAGCGCATATCACAGGTTACATGGCATTATTATCAGCCGCTATTATGCCCAAATTATAAAGTTCAAAACAAGATAATATTGGAATATTGAAGTTTCGCAAGAATTCTCTGATAGCATGTCGCCAATATTGAGCCAGATACGTTACCATAATTCGAATTGCTACAAAATTGCTAAAAATAACGCAAGAAGAAATGTGATAAATCGAGCAGATGTCAATGTTATATTATACATGTTTTGCATAAAAATCTGGTTTTAAGTAACAATTTCCAGGCCTAGTAATGAAAGAAATCCCTCACGTTACGTTCATACCGCACTAGATACGTTACCTCCCTCCCGCTACGCTCTTGCTAAACGCCGTGATACATAACGTCGACTCCCACACCAATGATGGTATTACCTGATAAGGTATAGAGACTAAGTTGGTGAAGCATGTACCTTCATCAAGGACGGTACGATTTAGAAAAGGGCCGGCCAGATACGTTACACCAGATACGTTACTATAAATTTTAGGCTATTATACTAAAAAGTCGATATTGTTTAAGATCGCCCATTAAAGGTGGTTGTTCCGATTTATGTGTATTGTGTTCTCTACTTGATATGAGAGCCTGGCACTTGCACATGCACCCAGGGCCGTATGCAGGATTTTTTTACGGGGGGTGCGGGTCTTCGAAAAAGTGGACCTTTTTTGGAAAAATGGACCTAACCCCCTAAAATGGACCATTTTTTGACGTTTTGAACGTCTCATCACCAAAAAAAGTGGACTTTTTCGTCATATTTTCTCTTAATTTTGGACCTTTTTATCAAAAAAATAGGCAAAACTGGATCTTTTTTCCTTTTTGTGGATTTTGGGGGGGTGCGACCGCACCCCCCGCACCGCCCCTGCGTACGGGCCTGCATGCACCCCATCAAGTACCGTGGGAAACAAACTTGCGGTTTTGATGGTAGACGCAATGGGAACAGACTCATATTCCGAAGGGTTATTTCTCCGAAGGGTTTTTATCCCGAAGGGTCGTTTGTCCGAACACACTATTCTATGGAAGTCCATATTTTCGATAGGGTTTTCTTCCGAAGTAGTATATATCCGAAAAGTTTTACTCCGAAGGATCGTTTGTCCGAAAATAGTGTTCATTTTTCCGAAAGATCATTACTCCGAACGGTTAATTTTCCGAAGGTTTATTCTTTCGAAAGGGGTTTCTTCCGAAGGGGCATTAGTCCGAAACATAAATTAGTTCTTTTTTCCGAAGGGGCGTTTCTCCGAAAAAATAACAAGGATTTTTGCTCCGAGGGGGCAATGTTCCGAAAAATATATGAGGGTTTTAAATCCGAGGGGTTTTTAGCCCGAAGGGGCGTTTGTCCGAAATTCGGACAAACGCCCCTTCGGACTTAAAACCTCTCGGAGTAAAAACCAATAGGAGTAATAGCCTTTCGGAATAAAGAATCTTCGAAAAAACACACCTTCGGACTTACCAAAACATCAAAATGGAAAATAAAATAAGGCATAATTACATTATACCTTTCGCACCTAGATTGTACCATGATACAGAGTAGGCTAATTATGCCCAAAATAAACACCAAAAGGATATAATGTAAAAAAAATCCAATACCGGCCCCGTTGGTGATGGATGCACTTCATAGCTATATGCGTTAAAAAATGAATTAAACAAATGTTTGGACTGGCGCTCAAAAATTCAAATACCATGATTTTTTAACATTTAAAAGAAAATCCAAACTTTTCGTTAAGAAACTTGGAATTTCGGCGAGCAGAGATCGGCGAGGATTCAGTGCAAACAAAAACAAATAAACAAAAAAACAAATAAATAAACAAAACAATTAGGTCGTAAAACCTACCTTATTTGATCAAGAATCCAAATTCTTTAATTAAATAATTAATCGATAATGATAGGTGTTTTTCCCTTCTGAGAAAAAAAAATTTTCGGTCGATAAACTTGGATTCTAGCCGATAAAATAGTTTTTTTTTTCAATTAAAAAACATAGAATCTCTGTAGCTATTTGGTATATCGGCGAGACGTTTTTCGACCGACAATGTGGTTTATCGATCAAAAAGCAGGTTTTAACAGAAAAACTTCATTCTTAGTCGATTAACCAGCTTTTTATATATTTTGGATAGAGAAAAGTGGATTTTGATTGAAACTTGGTATATTAGTATTCCGTCTCGAGTTCTGAGTCTATCTTGTGAAATCTTTTATTGATTTGCCTAAAGGTATAATGAAATTCTTGTTAAATGCCTTTCTTGATACACTTCCAACCAAAAATAACTTGAGTCGCTGGGGTAAAAAAAAAACAATTGTGCTTTATGTGGGAATAAAGAGACTCTCCAACATGTCCTCAATAATCGTAAATCTATGTTTGACCAAGGTCATAATTCTATTCTCCGCATAAGCTTTTGACACTCTGAAAAATGTTACTGATCAGAATTTTTATTGGGACCTGAAAGAGGCCAACAAAGTTGCCGGTACTACAATTCACCCGACATCCTTTCCACGCAACAAAAACTCGACCTTGTTCTTATTAAAGCGGCACTGGCACATTTTCACAAAATATTGAAATTTCTTCAATTTGCTCTCAAATGATAGTCTAGGCCATTTGAAGAACAGAGGTATATTTTACACATAAAAATAACATACCCCAAACAGATAGGGACATTGATATGAGGATAAAGACATCCAGGTAATTTGTAGGCCAACTTTTAAGTTTTCCATAACTTTAATCAACAAATGTGTATATTACATGAATATATTTGACTCGTACTCACTGATATTAAAACCACAAAGGTTATAGACCGATCAAACAGTGTGAATAGCGTGGGGAAACGTGCATACGGCGTGCGTGTTCTTGTGTTAAACGCCATTTTCGTCGTCTGCTGAATTTAACGTCGCAAGCGACGTTAAATTATAAAATCGTTCTGTTTACCCATAAGGAAGCTGATTTGGTCTTAATCATTTCGGGTTACGGCGGTTCGGAAAGTGTGTAGTCTGTGTCACAGACTCCGTAAGATATTATCTAAATTATTACTGCGCGAAGATTAACGTTATCAGTCCGTCATAGCGTAATGTGTGCAAATGAAACTAATCTCAATATCCTCCGAAACTAAGGGGTCTATGGACGAATTTGTGCACATAGGGTCACAGTTAACTATGTTTTTGTTTTGGATATAGTATTCGTAATTGGTATATCTGAACTATAGAACCTAGCGAGAAAATTGAAACGTTTTTTGTCGGGTACTTCGGTGCTCGCAAACAGGGGCGTCAATCGCTACTCCATCGTGGGCAGGGGGGGCGGGGGGGACATTGTAAATTTGTCTCGACCCACACCTTAAACTCCCCCCCCCCCCCCGCTCTACAGATTTTCGATTTTTCCGTCCGGTAAAAATAAATGTTTTTTTTCAAGAGAAACTATTCCGAGTCAAGCGCGAGGGCAGATCCAGCCCTCTCACACGAGGGAGACCCAACGAAAATGTAATTGGCGCCGCGTAAATTGCAGCCGCGAAGGGGAAACCTATATGAGGGAAATCAGGTCCATAATTCAAAGGGGTCGAAACCCGTGCAGTCGTCCTCTACAATGAACAGTCCGTGCGAATTCATGCTCGTACGCAGAATTCAATGCCCGTAGCTCGTAGGCATAATTCAATCTCGTTGCTCTTATAGCAGAAATTCAAATGCTCGTACGCAATTCGAATGCTCGACGCAGAATTCAAATGCTCGTGCTCGTATAGCCGATTCAAATGCTCTTAGTCTATAGCAGATCCAAATTGGCTCGTAGCGCAGACTTCAAAAATGCTCTGAGCGCAGTATTCAAACGTTCGTAGCCAGAATTCAAATGTATCGTAGCGCAGAATTTCAAATGTTTCGTAGCCGTGCAGCATAATACAAACAAACGCTCGGCCTCGTACGTCCCGTAGCTCGTATTATGTTGAGCGTAACGTGTACGAGCGACACTTCACTGTCGAATTGATTGTTTAATGATTGTTTTGGGTATGATTGTTTGTTTACACTTGGTTTAATGATTGTTTGATTGTTTGTTTGAACTTGTTTGAATGATTAATACTGTACGCATAGGATGCGCCAGTCGATCCCGGCCCGGGTGCACAGTGTTCCTCTGGAAATGGATTAAGTCTATTGTAGTACATGAAACTAACCGGCAGCGGCAATATCTTTGTTGTAGCCGCGTAAGAATGACGTCACAATGGTGACCCCTAGCGGACTGAAAACTTGGTGAGCTCTTTCACGGACCTTAGGCCTATACAGATAGCGGGCGACATCGACAAAGGGAAAAGTTTGTCCGGCAAAGAAGGGCAAAAAGTCGTCGTCACTGCACAACTTTCGATGACACTTACTTGTACGTCACTTTGGAATTTAGGGACCTCTCAAAATAATGCAAAATAAGAGGGTTTTTTTCACACCAATGAATTTGTATTATAAAACAGAGCATTAATGACAATCAAGAAATTTCAGAAAGAAAGATGAAACATCTGAGGAAATGTGGAAATAATAAAATAAATGTATTAAATAATAGTCATAGCATGTTATGAGATAAATGCGTGTGCGAAGCAATAACATAATGAAATGAACGAATATTCCCCAACTTTCCTTTATTATTTTAAAATAATAAATAAAAATAAGACAGGAAAAGGAAGGTGGGATGGGAGGGAAGGAAGGAAGAGGGAAGGAGTGGGGAAGGGGGTTTGTGGAGTGATGGAGGGCCGGGAGGGTTGGTGAAGGGAGGGAGGGTTGCGGGAGGGAGGGTGTTATGGGAGGGAAGGGGGAGGGTAAGGGTAAGGGGGGAGGGAATGGTTGTTAAGGGAGGGAGGGAGTGTTGGTTAAGGGAGGGGGAGGGTTGGGGTGAAGGGAAGGGAGAGAGGGTTTTTTGTGTTAAGGGAGTGGAGGGTAGAGTTGTTTAACGGCGGGCGGACGGCCTTGCTGGCCTTGTTGGTTTCAGGAGGAGGTTCCTGCGGTTTACGGGCCCGGCGGGCGGGTCATGGCGTGCCTCTGCGGGTGCGGGGGAGCGGATGTGTGGCCCGGACTTGGGCCTGGGTGCCTACGGCGATTGCGGGCGGTTGTGTTGGGGGGGGGTGTGAAAGGAAGGGGGGAGGAGGGCAACATGGCTGTATCATAATTTGTCGTGGCTACTACCACACAATATTTAATAAATATTAAGATTACTCATAGTCCTGCTACAACGCAAGGAATATGGCACTCAATTCGTTTGACTCTTCACGCCCCATTAGTTTCGCGCTTATTCTGTTATCGTCTACGGTAGGAGCCCGGACTGGGCTTCCCGCCGACTATGGGTTGTTTCACAAAACACCGATTTATTTCGTTAAATAATTTTAACTTGGAATTTATAGAGGTCCAGTGCTTATTTTTACGACAAAAGAGCGTATCAGAGGGTGCTGGCCTTAGACGCCAGTTGTTTTATATTCATTTTAACAGAGACCCAGGGGAAGGTCGGATTTATTGGGCATCCCTGTGTAACAATACCGTACTAGCGGCATTCGGAAAATTGGCACTCTATATAAATACACATTAAAACAATGTATATTAGATTCTATGGTGTTAAAGGCTCCCGATAAATATACGGTCATTTTTTTCTGTCATTACTGTGCGAAAACGGTTTCTGCCTGCCAAAAAGTCACACCCCATCAAACAAATTCTATACGTTAACTTCATGAAAACATGCAATCAACAAGGACAAATCAGTCTTGGAAGGAAATTTGTAAAAATGACGGGATCCACATGAGCCAGGTCCTGTCAATAAGATCGGGCGGTTAGACGTTGTGTCGGGGGGGCGGGGACATGCAACCCTAACCGCAACAGCGAATTCAAAACGCTATCAACTTCCGGCTTTATGCATTCGAAATGTTACACACAGACTTAACTAAAGACTAGGCCTGCCTGGTCACGAATATTTCAATCTTAACTGTACCGTTATTGTAAATTACATATTTTGCAGCGAGGGGTTAATCCAACTAACCTTGACGGATTTTAACATTAATAACTTTTCTAAATTATCATGATATCCAATAAGATCTCTTGACAGAAGGTTAAGAGGTTGATTTTTTAATACCACAGAGACAGAGACTGCCATAGTAAATGCACGTAACAATTCCACAAATTAGCGTTTTGAAATCCTTCAATTCCCAAATCCAGGAGGTCGTGTCCTACCCCCCCCCCCGGTTGTGTTGCATGAGTGCGGTATTCTCGTGTGCGTTTGTATACGTTCCTGCTCGGATCTCATGTAGTCAATAGGGGTGTTAGGACCCCAAATACATGAGAATGAGACTAAACTTGAATCAAGTTCTATCAGTTTAGGGATTTTTGAATGGCACTAAAATTGAGTTTTCAAATGCATTTTTCTCCAAATTTCTTCTACGAACTTCAAGTTCGCAGAACAAAATTGATCAAAATGATGTATTCTTGCCATATGGTAAAAATGGATGGAATTCATCAAGCGGTTTTGAAGAAATCAATCAGGCATACTGCGATTTAGGGATTTCACCCCTGAAGGGACCATAGTTTCACTCCCGTTAGTTCCCGGGGGGGGGGGGGGGGGCTTAAAAGCAACCATTATCCCGAGGGAATTTTGAACGAAATTTATAGCACTTGTGAAGGGTCATAAGGCAACCCCAAATCAGCATAAAAATTAAAAATAAAAGATCCAAAAAAATACATGTTCACACATACATATAAGAAAACAATTATTAGTAACATTGAAAATAATTAACCCTTTATGTGCTGAAAACAAAAAAAATCATCGTGGACGTTTCTAAACCTTTAGTACTGTACAAAAGTCATGGGAAAATGACGTGGGATTTGCAACACCCGTAAAAAAAAATACAGGATTCCCTAAAACTGCAAGTTTTGTGTTAATATAGTAATCGGTCTAGAATAGATAGATACATCGCCCCCCGTCCCTCCCCTGTCCCTCACCCCCACACCTGCATTTCCCCTTCCCTTCCCCCGTCCCTTATGCCCAGTCATGTGCCTCCACTCCCCTTCCCCCTTCCTTCCACCCTCGATCCCCTCCCCTCCATGCACCCTTCCTCTCCCCTTCCATCTCCCCTCCCTTCCCCCTCACCTTTACCCTTCCCCTCCCCTTTCATTCCTTCCCCTCTTCCATCTTCCCTCCTTCCTTTCTCTCTTATTTTCTTATTTATCATAATAGTAAAAGCAACTTGGGATTTATTCGTTCATTCATTCTTTCCTTCATTCATCCCTGCATGCATTCATTCTTTTATTTCTATATAAATATTGAAATCAAATACGCATTTATCTTATGTTTAACATGCTCAGCTCCGGGCTTAGCTATTTATTTACTGCATTTATTTATTTATTATTTCACATTTCCTCATTTGTTTCATTATTTCTTTCTGAAATTTCTCCTAATTTGCAATTAATGATCTGTTTTGAAATTTGACGTACAAGTGCCCTACCGAAAGTTGTGCCGACGGCTTTTTTCTCTTCTATTGCCGGACAAAATATTTCACTTTTCGATCGCCACCCGCTATCCATGTATAGAGGTCAATGAAAATAGCTCATCAACCAGTTTTCAGTAAGCTAGGGGGACAAATTGTGACGTCATTATTACGGGGCTTAATACAAATATTGCCGGTTGGTTCTTCATTTAACGACAACTAACACGGTCACATTTCCATGACTGAACACGTGAAAAACTGACCACCCAGGCCGGGATCTATTGCCGCATTCATGCATGAGTCATTCAATCATTGAAAATTCGTTCAAACAATCGTTCACACAATCGTTCAAACAATCGTTAAAACAATCATTCAAACACTCAATCAAAACATTCAATCAAACACTCATTTCAAAACAATCAAGTCAAAACAATCAAAACAAAAAACAATCCAAATTGGAAGTGAGTGTCGCTCGTACACGTTGCGCTCTACACTAGGGAGAGCTACGCGAGTACAAGGCAAGAGCGTTTCAATTCTGCCCATCATGAATACGATCTTCGAAGGTACGGCCTTTTCGAGGACGACCTGCAAGGGTACGGCCTGATCGAGGACGACCTGTTCAAGGGTACGAATGGTTCGAGGGAAGAGGCAAGGGTACGGTCTGTTCGAGGACGACCTACGCGGTTGCGACCTTTTTGAATTTTTGCGATACGGCATGTGAATCTGGCTACGAGCATTTGAATATGATCTACGAGTAAGAGCATTGAATTCTGCGGATACGAGTACGAGCATTTGAATCTGCGTTACAGCATTCGAATTCTGCACGCTACGGCATTTTTGAATTCTCTATACGAGCTACGCGCATTTGAATTCTGCCATATGAGCTACGGGCATTTGAAGTCTGCGCTACGAGCATTGATTCTGCTACGGCCTGTTCGAGCGACCTGCCAAAAAAGGTTTCGACTTTTGAATTATGACCCTGATATTCCCTCATACAGTGTGAGTCAAAAAAAACCTAAATTCAGAATAAAAAAATTAAAAAATTAAACATAGTTAAGAAGTGTTTTTTGCTCCAAATGTTTCCTATGGTTTTATAAAGAAGGAAAAAGCTTTCAGGAAAACGTTTATTGTGTCATTTGGACTTGGGAGGAAGAAGGTTACGCATATTTGTGTTGAGGACTTAAAAATCCAGTTTGGCCGATTTGAGCCAAACAAAGATGAATCGCTTACATAGAGTAAAATGGTCTGCCAGCAGATGATTTGAGTACAAACCTTTAACACCAAATTATTGTTAAACAATAGCAGGTGGGAGAGTAAATGACGGATTATAAAGAATAATATCCAGAGATTACAAAGAAATGCTAAGTAAAAATGTTCAATTTCCCAAAAAGAATTCAAGTAGATGATGTAGACTTACAGTGTACTTGGGTCGCAAGATTTCATAGTTTGAACCTGCAACGAAACTTGGGAGCCAAAAGTGAAACATAGAAAGTTGTATTCCGCCTTGAAAAAACAGCAGTGAGCGATTATTGAATCTTAAGTTTGAATTCCGATTTCGACAGAAAACTTCAGCTTTAGTCTCTTGCAATTTATGGACGTGGAGTATACTGTAATTAGTCAAAATAATTGCCTAGAGATGAAAACAAAAATCTCTGAGCAGTTGCATTATGTTCATGAACTATAGCAGTGATTAGGGGTGATTTTCAAGTAAAACTGACTCTTTATGATTGAAACAAATGGTAATTCTAATTTTTGAAATGATGTTACGTATAATTATGTTTTACCACATAGACCATTTTATTCAAACGATATGTTTTGTCGAGAAGAACGATACCATCTGAATTGCATGTGGTAATTGTATTTTGCTTATAATGTGTTATGGTATACGTCGGTGTCAGTCTCTCCGCATTGTATGGCTAAAATCGGCCAAACTGAATTTTTTTGGTCTCTCCGCAAAATTGTCATAGTTTCTGAACCCAAAGTCCAAAAGACACCAAATAAAAATCTTCTGATAGCCTGTTTATCTCTGTAAACAACCAAAGCAAACATTGAAGCAAAAATAACGTTTAACCTTTGAAGAAAAAAATCTTTCCTGAATGTAGGGTTTTTATTGACTCACACTGTATATAGGTGCCTGTGAGCGCAAGAGCGTTCTCATAGAAGTAAGAGCAAAACAATTCTAAGCGATGCTGTCTAATTTAGACAGAGGTGAGACACCTTATTTTTCTACTGTGTAAAATGGCGATTGGCGATAAACTAATGTTTCCTTGGAATGGTCAAGAGATGGAGAAAATAGTCATTTCCTCGACCACGAATTGAACCCGGGATATCCCGTTATCTATGGGCGCTTGAGGCGTGATGGCATTGGAACATTTTAGCAGAAATGTTTTCCAAACCTTTCTGAGACTCCACAATTTAGCATATATATCACATTTTATTAAAACTAGTAGCAACATGTGCAAAATGTTTCAACATGAATTAATATTAATCTTTGCCTGGAGCTTAAAGTGATAAAAAACAAGCAAAAACAAACAAAATTATTGGTTAGATGTATATCACGGAATTTTGTGTACATACTTCGCCGAAGTAAACAATTTATAAATACTAATAGATAATATAATTGACATTTATTGGGTATGTCAATCGTAAAGATTACACATTTTCATGAAAATGAATAAAATGCCATTTCAATTTCTTTCCTGAATATCAGTGACCAAGGGACATACACTATGGAACATTGGCTCAAGGAAAAATGGCATTATTGCCCCACCGGGTATGTAGCCGACGACAAAAGCACTTAAAAAAATAATTCTTTTTATATGCGAACTGTTAGAGCCATTGTTAAGGTTAATGCAGTCGAAAGAATATTCGGGTGTTATGCCGCCCCAGTTAGATTGAGCGTCTCGTTCGGAAATAACATAAAACTTTGCCGTTCTACTGTGAGTTCAATAACTTTGACAGTATGTTTCATCATTATTTAAAAAAGAACGAACGTGAAAATGATGTAATGATCGAAAATGTTGCTGTGGTAGCTGTGCATACATCTTAGTGCAGAACTATAATCGATAACTTATTGCTGGATCTCATTTCTATTCAATTTACCACCATATTTTTAGAAAAAACAAAAGAGGGTTATCCAGCGAATTATGCTAACAACGCGGTATATTGAATAGAAATGGGGTTACGCGCCAAGTTATTGGTTTTGGTAAAAGAGGACACGTATCTTGTGCTTTGCGTCATGAAAAAATAGCTCAATCTTATTTGGGGTGGTTATAGCATCTGACATCTTTTCAACTGCATGCGTAAATGGCTCTGTACTTCCAGGTATAAAAGGGAATCTGAAGTGCTTTATCCTCTGTATACCGAGGGGATTTACTGGACATTAACAGTTATTATTTTCTCGAGTCCATGTAGCGTGATGTACTTCTACTGGTCACTGATATTTAGGGAAAGATTAAACTTGAAAGTGGGAAATGCCAAACAAACAAACAAACAAACGTAATTTGAACGACCCCACTCATGAATATCTTCCTTTCCGTCTGAGTGAACTTTCTAGGGTAGTTTCATCTTTTATCTACTCTCATTAAAAAAAATAATTGTTTCCGCATAAACATCACATTGGCAGTCCGTATCGATTTCGTGTCTGGGTGGATTGCGCCATACACTGAAAGTATTTTCCCCATCCAATTACCAGAAGTAACAAGGTGATCACAGGGTTACTCCCCGAATATTTGTTTCATAGCCGCCATTTTAAATGTTTTAACTGAAATGTCATCATTTGCCTAGATTTTTTGCATTTTAACCAATATTTTCTTCAACATGTGTGGTCTATATATAATTGGTATACAAATATCTGTCATTGTAAGACATGTTAAGCGTATGGCTTACTTTATCCTTTCTGACCATATTTGTAACTGCCAATATACATCACTTCATGGTGGTCATATTGGATTTTTCTGCTGAATTTCCATAAATTCCTTAGTTTTGATGCATTTTTAACCCCTCTGATATATAGATTTCCCCTTTTTTTCCTTGGAAATTTGATATATGAAAGTGTTGCATTTTTGCTACAAGTATATTTTTCTAGTGGTCAATCAGGTATAAAGAATCATTAGCAGAGGTATATAGAGTGGTAGCAAAGTTAACGTCAAAGGTATAGAGTCGGGTAGCAAATCGTTTTTCATTTTGGTATATTTTCGGGGTAGTGGTTAAAACACCCGAATTGATGCGCTTTTCGGACCAAAAGTTTGTACACCTATGAACATAAATCTTGAATTTTGGAAATTACACAATGTCCTGGTACTGAAAATTTTATTTTTTTATTTATGGAACCATTGTTGCTTAATATTCAACAATATGAAAATTACCATGATTTCGCAGCTCATTAATATGTTTAATACTAATATCTCCAAATCAGCGTAGACGTTTTTAAAAACTAATAAAAAAAAACGTCAGGACAAGCAGAATATTAATGAACCACTCTGCCAAATGGCTTTTATTTGAAGAAGAAACAAAACTGGAGATATTGTGCATCAAAAATTACACATTGCGTCCAAAAAGAGGAACTAAGAAATAGGCGCGAGTAATAGTTTTTGGATACTTTACTGGTCAATAACATAACCAGTTTCTTGAAGACATTACACTGGCTTTCCTAAACCCTAGTAAAAAGGGTTGGTTTGCTTGATCATGGGCTGTAGAACAAAGTGATTTCTATTTTTCGTGTGGGTTTGCAAAATACGCGTAACTAGGCCGAAAATCGTTGCTAAGGAAAAACAACATGAGTTAAAATATGGTAATTAGCAGTGTTTTATTTTTCATGGTTGAAAATACTAAAAAACGGTACAAAACAGAAAATTTATTTCTAAGGAAAAACATTTTGATTAGGATCTTTATACCTTAAGTCAGTGGCTTTTCAGATGGGCTTGTTGCGGCTCATTTGAATACAATTTCCATGATAATTCACGAATTGGTCTTGAAAATAGTTAATTTTAATTTGTTAAAAAAAAGCGGAAAGAAGTTTCAACTTTGATCGACTATAGTCTGAATACAGAGCCCAGCCCCGCTGGTTGTGAAACAATTACTATTCAGAAAACAATGGTTCCTGGGCTCAAACCAACAAAGTCAATCGAAAAATAAAAACAAGCGATATTTAACAACTCGGAAAAACAAACTTCACAACCTCTAAAGACACAAAATAAATTCACCTCATCCGCGGGTGAGGAATCTTAATATCAATAATATATATACTTGAACGGAACAGAGAAAAAATGAAACAATCAACTTACCCTAAAAAAACCCGCATTATTAACGCCTTGAGTACTGAAACAAATAAGCGATAAGTGACCAAGGTCCTACGAGGGGCTATTCAAGAACCCCTAAGAAAGTCACTTCATCAGATTTTTTTCATGGACCCCTGTGTCCCTCTAAACCAGAACCGGTCGATAGGTTTCATTGCAGAAGTAGGGCAACTGGAAGCAGATCAGGACACGATCTGTGTAGTCGTTGTGGTGTGGTTGTAGAACAGTACCAAAGACAATGGGAAATCTCCTTGGTCTGCCCAATGCGGAGCAACAATGCACAGACAAATAAGGACTGGACAAATCCGTGAGTGAAGCAGCCAGACAGTACCCATAGATGGCCGGATCATACTTGAGAACCACTGTGTTTGGATACGAAAGACGAATTGAACCCTTTTGTCCTCATTGGCAACTTTGTCATTTTCTTTCACATTTTAAATTCTCAAAGGAACACAATATAACACCAAAGTACAATAATGAAACAGCACATAACCAATTTTCAACACTGGTGACCATATTTTTGAGTTACGAATCACCAAACCAACCATACGTGAAATCGCCAAGCACGAGATGTCTTATAGGGTACGCCGGGGCTGGAGGTGAGAAAATCGTTGTGAAATTGGAGCGCGGAGTTGAAATTCTCTCAAAGATATTGTTCAATTAAGATTTACTTTGACAAAAAACATACCAGTATACCAAGTCAATCATGAAATTCAACCACTTTCTTAATCTAACAAGTGCTTTTCAGACATTTATAAAGCAATTTTTTCAGATGTACATGCAAAAAATATTTATCCTTACGGCAGTCAGGTTAATGGTGTATAACCTAATGCACAGTCAACACAGTTCAGTGATTGTCATTGTGCGCTTTATCAAGGTTATGGAGTCATTATGACCAGCTTTGCCGTGATGGTTTGTCATTTGAACTCTCTATGAGGAAGGTTTTTGTGTGGAATTTTCCTAAGAGGAAAGTCGATAAAGAAATATGATTTTTTAAATGACGGTCTTGCTCAACATGTACTTGGTTAAGGGGATTTTTTTTTAAGAATAAGGCTTACTGTATTGCAAAATGGAAACAAACTTTTTATTTTTTTTCCCCCTTCGCCCAGTTCATAGGGAGGACGTTCTTTTGAATAACGTGCAACAAAAAAAAATAAAAAATGTAGAAAGGCAAATTAAACTTGTAGAAAAGGAAAATTAAACTTGAAGAAAAGGTAAATAAAACTTGAAGAAAAGGCAAATTAATCTTGAAGAAAAGAAAATAACTTGAAGAAAAGCAAATTAAACTTGAAGAAAGCAATTACACTTGTAGATAAGGGGAAAAATTGGCTTTTGTTATTCCACTCATTTATTGACGTTTGGGCGAAAATTTTTCTTGATGGACAAAAAAAAAAAAAATATGGATAATTTTTGGAGAAGATCACGAAACCAAATTGTATCTGATCTTGCTCATAAATAGAGGTTTATTATGCTAAATTTCACCAATTTTGATGTTTAAGTTTAAAAAAATACGAAGTTCACCGCACGTACCTGTCGTCTGCCGTCGCGCGGTTTGGGGACAAAATGGTAATGAGGTCAAGGTCACTTGAGGTCCCCAACATGTTGGTACTACCCAAGGTCAAATTGATTTTGAAAGTGTCATGAAAATTTGGAAACGGCAGGCAATTATGTCCTTATAGGGTTAACATTTGGTTTCACCGTATTACCATAGACCACACAGGCAAACAACAGACAGACCACCTCACACACCACCACACACAACTACCCCACACACACACACTCACCCCACCCACACACACCACATAAACACACACACACATACTACTACGTGAGACCTACCAAAACGATCAATAGGTGCCTCTCGCATCCGACACAAAAAGACCATAAACTTCTAATGGATTGACAAAAATCGACTTTACGGCGAATTGGATTTTGGGATCCCGATATTAATTTTTGGAAATCCTTATGTCAAAAATGTCATTACGACATTAAAACACTAAGAGGAAATAGTTTTATTAACACGAAAACCTAATCTTATAAAATCAAAAATCTCAACATCGAACAAAAGGAGGGTGTGTGTTCTATAAAAATGTGCCTTTTGACTTTAAAGAAAAAATCCCATGACTGTAAACCACTCATAGTTTTTTTACGTACAGCACTGTCTGATTACCTTATGTGGTAAATTTTTGCATCTCTATTTTGATATTAAAGAAAATAAATCACATATTTTTTATGTGTAATGTTCAGTGCTACGACAAATCACCAAAGAAATAGGCAACAAAACCAATCCTGTTTATCATTTTCGAGCTAAAGCAGAGTATGTCAAATAGAAACGATAAACTTTTGATTTCCTTGTATGGCGTTTTTAAATATATCTTTTTTCGTCTGGGGGTTTGTCTTTTTACTGAGCTTTCACCGATGTCAGGCCAAATTTGACGATATTTATTATGCTGTGGATATGGAGTGCCATACAATTTGGATAGATGGAAAGCATGACGTTACGTTCCAAAAAAATGCAAGAAATCAGGGTGTTGCATGATTTCCACTTAATGGTAGCTGTAATTTATAAATAAGCAAAAAACACACATTAAACAAGCATCTAAAGGAATTCCTTTTCTTCTTTATCATCATTATCTAAGGATATGTTAAAATGTGCATAAAATGTAGCACAATATAGTGCCTTATACAGGAAGTCCCAAAGTGTTTGCTTGTTCCGCTGTCATGGTAGTCATTTCACCTATTTTTTTTTGAAAAGGGGTCAATGAATTACGGCCCGCAAAGTATATGACTACTCGTAACAAATATCATTTGCACCTGGGTGAAGTGACGCTAACTGTAAATAGTTGGGGCGTTTTGGAGCAGCAATTCCGTGACTGTGGAGAGCAGAGCATCATTTCTAGGTGGATTTGTATCTATTTGAAGGTTAATGAACAAATTTAGGCGGGGGTGCCCTTCTGTGAAAGTGTGGGCGGAATCCAGGAAGGGTAAAAATTCATAATAAAGGGCTAAAAACAAATTAAAAATGCTTGGACTGCTGTTAAAAAGGTAACCAAAGTTTTCGTCTTGTTACACGGATTAAAAAAAGTATAGTTTGTACTACTTACAACTTATGGTTATGGAGATTATAACACAACAAATTCTCAAAATTCAAAGGTCATAACAAAGGTAATTCTAAATATTGCTCCAATTTCTTCAAAAATGGGCTCAAATTGTTCATCTTTCCTCAGAGACGGCAACAAACGCATTTTGCACAATAACAATTTTAAAATTCTGAGATCAATAGAGGTCAATGGGGTTGACCGTGTTTGAGTTATCTCGATAAAACAAATACAAATGAGAGTTCAACTACTTTTGCTGCAATCCTGTGGGAAAGGGTAACAATTTGGACCATTTTTAAAGAAATCGGTGCAATATTAAAGATTTAACTTTGGTGATGACTTTGATATTTGAGGAATTTGTCTATACCCGGTAACCATACACTTGTAGGTAGGACAAACTATACTTTTTTAATCCTTGTAACAAGAAGAACACTTGGTTACCATTTTTAAAAAAACACAGCATCAAGCATTTTAATTTTTGATCCCTGATTATGAATTTTTCCCTCCTGGATTCCGCCCACTTTCAGGAGGCCCCCCTCTAAAATTTGGTCATTAACTTCATAGAAGAACCAAATTCACTGAGAAATGTTGCTCTGCTCTACACGGTCACGGAATTGCCCCACAACTATGCCCAAAATGACCCAACTAAAAAGTTGACTGTAAAAATTTCTAAAACGGCGATTTGACTATCAGCCTGGACTCAAAAGGTGCAAATAACTGTAAAAAGGGGACTCGAAACGCGCAAATAATGTAAAAAGATGTAATTTTAACTGTTGTGGGGCCCCAAGCTGCCCGTCATAACGCCGTTATTGTAATGAACAATTTTAACGTGTGGTTGTAAATAATAACCAGCTTAAATAACTATCGTGCACAACATAAAAACGAATTAATCTTTTGCTAAGAGACGGCGTTTCGGCTGACATATTTAGATATTTGCATTGCCATGGCGAAGAATTCCTGTTCGAAAAATTGAGGGGCATTTTTCTAGCTTTGCCTCGTAATATCCTGAGTACTTGCAATTATCTCGTATCTTCTAGAGGGAATGGGATGTTCGATAGTAGGCAAGTTGTTGCCGGTGTAAAAGGCAGATATGGTCATGCCCGGAGTAAAGTCCGGGCTCCATAGACGGACAACGGAATAAAGCGTGAAACTAATGTTGCTGTGAAGGAGTCAACTGAAACCGAGTTGCATCTCCTTCACCGTTGTAGGTGGACAATGGTCAGGAACGACCATGATTGATGCCACACCGGTTAAGAAGGTTTACGTTGGGCACGTTTTTGTGAATGGCATGGTTCCAATTTCCGGGTGATGGACAGTATATATCAGGTGGCAAAAGTTGAATGTATTAGAGCTGACCGATGACCAACACAGACCCCAAGCAGATTCTCTCTCGAAGTCCTAGAATTGTGCTCTCGAAGATGGCAGGTAATGTTTGTGCTGGTTTCATAACCTCATCAGTATAGTCGGCCTTCTCCTAGACTTTCGAATTGCTTTTCAACACGAATCAGATAATGTATTTGGCGACAAAGCACGCTTGAAAGGCTAGCAGTCGACCGACGCTGTCGATTAAAATATGATAAACCAATCTATTTAATATTAAATGATTAAAAAAAAGAAAAAAATAGAATATTTTTTTTTAACCTTCTTTCGTGTTACAGCACACGGGGAATGAAAATTAGAGCGCATAAAGGAGATACTGCGATCTTTTTTCCTTTTTGCAGCGAAAGTTATAGATGCTATAGGCCGATTTGCTATCGATGCAGGTTCTTCTTTGTAAGCAATTAGTTTTTTTCTTTTTTTCCGTTTTTCGTTATCCACAGCAGTTTTACCGAGACACGTCAGCTGTTGTTTATGGGGGGGGGTGGGGGGATTGACCTGTATCTTCAGCAGTCTACTTTCCGGAACATTGAGTTGTGGTAGTGACGTGCTTCCTCCTATGTTCTTACTCTTCATGGAGATCTTCTTCTAGATCTCTCTAGCTCTCCTCTAGGTCTAGTAGTTTGTCCACTAAAAATACAGGCTTTTCAAGGCAGTTGTCAAATCATGTTTCCCGAGATTGACTTTGTAATATTCGCAACTATGCTGCGCCGTAAATACGGTGTAGAAGTAACATTGTCCGGCGTACTTAAAGTCAGAGGAACGATGGTGAACAATAGGCAATCGATTCAGTCAATTGACTCTTACGCAACAGTAGTTTCACGGTTATTCCGTTATCGTCTTGGAGCCCCGGAATATGGCCCCCCCGGACTATATAGTGCTTCCACCGGGCTATGCCGAAACCCGATCTTTCGGCAGAGGACCTTGCCGTACGGCAGCGGTATCTGCCGAAACGGCAAGTGTTTCGGCACTGTATCCATGACGAAAATTGCGGGCTACGTTCATTACCCGCCTACTTCCTATAACGTCCCTTAATTGCATTTAAATGCACTTTGGGAAAAAAAAAAGAGGACCCCATGCCTTGGGTTAGGGGGGAAATTCCTCCCCCTAGATCTAACAAGAAAAATAACGATACCTCACTTTTTTGCGGTAATCGCCAGATTTCCTCTAGGGACGCTAGGGATATAACCTTTGATTCTTGTAAATGTACTTTGATGTACTCGGTATTTACAGGGTGACAATAACATGCAAACGTTACCATTATGCCACCAAATAATTTGTCCTAATTGAAATTCTTTCATAATAAAAAAATATTCAGGTAATGCGAATCGCAATCCACACTACACATCTCACTCTGATCTCAACAACCTTACAACAAACGTGTTACGCAAGCGAGAAAGTAACGCGAACCTGTGTTAACCTTATACACTTTTGAAAAAAACAAATCACGGAGCGGACTCCTTCCTTGTTTTAGGTGGAAATTGCTCCTACTTCTAACAAGGAAAAATAACGCTACCTCCTTTTTTGCGGTATCGCCAATTTTCCTTTAGGGACGTTAGTGATATAACTTACTACTTTTCTTGTTAATGCTACTTTTGGATGTACTCTGTATTACAGAGTTGGCAATCACCATGCAAACCGTTACCATTATGCCACCAAATAATTTGTCCTAATTGAAATTCTTTCATAATAAAAAAATATTCAGGTAATGCGAATCGCAATCCACACTAAAATTACCATCTCTCTCGGATCTCAACCACCTATATAACAAAGGTGTTACGCAAGCGGAGAAAGTAAGAAGCCGACCTATGGTGCCCTGGTCTGTCTCAGCGATGGTTGGCAGACACGAAGGCGTAAGGTTTGTATCCCGTTTAAGAGTTATTTCGTGGTTAAGGACAGTGTTTAACTTTTTTATAGCCGGTAATCCTAATGGCACCAATATATATCTCAAGGAGTATTTCCTATAAGTATTTTTCTGGTAAAAGACACCCCTACGTAAGTCTTTTGAAAGCTTTGCTTTATTTGTAAGTTTGCAAGAAAGTAAGTTTGCTAGAGTTCGGATTCGATTGTCCATGATGTCATAGCGCCCTCTACTTGATGACAGAAAATCAAATCAAGTAACGTTTCCAAAGAGTCTTGACTTTTTAACTCGGGAAGGAGATGTCTTTGAATTGAAAGGCATTTTGCCGACTGCAGCACCACAAAATCGAGCTTCTTGGCATAAATCTGTTTCTGGTATTATGGTTTCTCTGATGTGCTGAGCGCCTTTAATTGCGGCCGCACGGCGCCTTGAGCACGTTTACGTGGAAATGTCGCGCGTTACAACATACAAATTAGTATTATTATTATTATATTATTATTAAGTGTACCAAATCAGGGCTTAGTAATTGCGACCTTACGTCTTATCAATAATGAAAATATATATATTCCATTATGAAATAGCTTAATCATGTAACGTATAGTACTTTTTAATTATGAAGAAAGAAAACACAGATACTGTATGCAAAAACGGATTAAAATTGATTTCAAAGATGTTTTGATTAAGTGAAAGCCCTAAGCTGATGTACCTTATAATGTTGAAACCATTCAAAAGCATATGATAAAACAGCCCATCCGTG
This sequence comes from Ophioderma brevispina, assembly GCA_023653785.1. Taxonomy (NCBI): domain Eukaryota; kingdom Metazoa; phylum Echinodermata; class Ophiuroidea; order Amphilepidida; family Ophiodermatidae; genus Ophioderma; species Ophioderma brevispina. Next base: position 1,330 of record JAMKCH010019083.1, on the reverse strand, counting down.
AAATGGCCAGGGTTGCATGTGCACACTGGCGGGACATGGAAATCCTGGCACTCAGAAGCCTTTGGACCACCGCCCACACGGATTGTTATTTTTACAGTGATACTGTTTTTAAATGTACTAACAATACCACCAAACTATGGCCCTGTGAAGTAACCAGGGGTTACCCCTCTACCGGGAACCTGTGAACCCAGATTCGCTTCATTGTTGAAAATAGTCGGCAGGAACTGAACCATTGCTAACGCTTAGCGAGACATAGGCAATTCCGGCTGGACCTGCCCTTATTTCTAGACAAAATGTATCGCCTCTATATGTTTTCCAATGAAACTGTAACCCGTTATTATCTGGTCTGCCCACAAAAATCGTTGTGGCTGCATGTAACCACATACCAATCTTTACTGATAAAAATCCTTGTATGGGCTGCACCAGAAATTTTGCCCTACACGATCCAGGTAATTTAAGTTCCTGCTTTTGGTGAAAGAACTCCAGTTCAAACACCAGCGAAGTTACCCATCTAGGTTTCTAGGTACTATACTTTTTTTTTCTGCAAACTTAGTGAGTACATGACTGATAAACCTTAGTTACAAAGATAACTACTGCTATTTTGAAAAATAGTGGCGACCATCAAGATTTTTAAGAATTATATTTAGCTATGTAACTACTTCTCGTAAATATGGCCGCCAGCTTCACAACACACATCACGTTCTGCTTCCTGAATTGTTAATTTTTTATGGTTTTACATCTCCTGCTATGCCTGGATTTTACTACCAGTTTGTGATATAATTACAAGATCATACTGATTCTTATTTTCCCGGGAAACTGGATATTGGAGAGTTTTTATTTGAAGAAGTTCCTGCTGATCAAGGACCCACAGTACAGCACATACACATATAGCCCCATCCTTTCTCTGTAGGACTATATGCATCCAGATGTATGCTTGCTGACCACACAGTGACCACTGCTCATTCAACTATGGCCACTTCATCACAGCGTAGTATGTTTTTGAGTGTTTCAAAGGAACAGAAAGTTTCACCTTGAAAGCTGAGGATTTATCACAAATTTTAAAACAAAGCTTGCCTGCATTATGGACCAATCTTTGTGAACCCCCATGCAGTACACCCAATAAAGGACTTCTCTACAGATGCAACTCAACTCACTGACCTACCAACCTGTAACTCTTTACCCTAACCACCTTGAAATACATATTCATGAATAGTAGCCTCAGACAAGATTGGGTGGATGATATGGAGGACATATTCCATACTGGTAACCATACTTGTGTTTCCTTATCTACACCTATACATCCACCATTACCACAATATATCCTACATGG